>LPNX011040810.1:1137625-1163342 GCA_001517045.1 Pseudotsuga menziesii | reverse complement strand
TATATATATATATATATATATATCTAACGTGTCCTACATGTCTTGATTCCGGGGGTCAGCGTGTCCGTGTCGAACCCTCGAATCCTCGTGTCCTTCGTGTCCCGTGTCCCCGTGTTAGGTGACTTAGCTCATTACCAATTGCTCTAACCCCCGTGAGCTTAGTTTGCCATTAATAAAAGGCTTTGGAGGCTCCCTCTCTACGAGAGATGCGTCCTTGGAGGCAAATCTCGAGTTGAGATACTGTCACTTAACACTCAACTCCTCCATCTAGGCCAACTCCTAGCGAAGCCAAGGGGGGTGGTCCCCATAAAAGAATCTAAGGCTTTTAAGCTAAGAAGCAAAAGATGAAATTATTCTAGGAGTTTGAAAGGAAATACTAAAACAAGACTTTTGCAAAAGAAAACTAATTCAATAGCATGAAATACAAATTAATCCATCCATATAAGATTCACTTTAAGCAAAACGATTGTATGATGTAGACCAATGCCAAAAAGGAGTCTAAAAAAAGAGTGTTGTTGTGGCGAGTGTTTTGCAAATGTACTTGGTCAGTTTTAATTATTAAAAGATGAGTGGATTAGGGGGAAAAAAGATTTCCGATATGCCTTGATGTATGGGGAATGTGTTTGGATTTTGACAAAAGTGGCTCCTCGCAAGAAGATGTGGGCTAGATGGAGCCATGGGGGTGTGTCCAACACTACACCAAAGGAAGGTGTAGCCTGGCGGGGCCCTGTGGTTGCTTTCTAGTTGTTCTCGCCTTCTCCGAAGAATTTGCCCACAAATGACAAACTTCGTGTATGCCATATTTTCGTATGTTTTCAAGGGATTGATTTTATTAATTGTGACCTAGTACATGTTCATAATGACTCAAAACAATGTTTAGCATGCTTATATACATTGACACGTGAACTTTAATAACCTCCCAGGGTTTAACCACCAAGACGACCATTCTAGCTTTGGAGGAGCAGTGAAAAACTCAAAAATTATACATCGCAAATTCAACATTGCATAATTGACAAGGGAAAAAATACCTTGGAATGATCAGATTGATGTCTAAGTCCTAGGAAGCCAAGTCCTTTACAAAAAGTTTTCCATGCTAGTACATTTATTACAATATCCCTAAGCGGTTTGAACATGTAATTATTAAAAAAGGGGCCCAAAAATGACCCTAATGAACCACAGAACCTCTAAGCACTGATAATGAACAATTGGCTTGTTCACAACTTCGGCGGCTCACTTGAAATCCACCTAAGTGCAACTTTAGTGGATAACAAGGTCAACAAAGGACGACACTGCTTTTGATCGTAGGTTAGTTAGGACACAAACGACCACCTCCACATTAGCCTGACACCAGCAACATGGCTAGTCTCAATCCCATCCCAGTAGTCGAATGACTTCATCCAAATCACAACAATAAGTTCTCCACTCCACACGGTGACACACTACCTATTATTAGCTCCTCTTCGATTTCTCCCTCCAGTTAGAGTACTATTTTGAGATTCTTTCCTTTGGCTTCGAATGGTAGGAGAGAGGCTTCCAATGCTTCCAGTGCACCATGACATACTCACCATTTTTGTATCACAGTTTCCAGATCTACTCCCCTTGTACATTTTTCTTCTGTATCGGCTCTCTATCTTTGGAGTTAGCTCTTTTTGGTTTTTAGTTTTTTATAGTAGCTTCCCTAGTGCTCCCACTTTGTATTGACATCATGGTACCACACAGTCTCGTTGACCTGCTTTTATGGTCATTTGTTGAACATTAATAAAATTATCTTATCTTATCTAACTTGACATTACATAAGTGTCTATGGTGACAAAACACATCAGATGTTTACGTTACATAGTCTCACAGAGGTGCTCAAATGTATTGCGAATTGTACTTAGGACATGTCCCGGATTGGAGGATTTTTGAGTGAAAAAACCTTGGAAGATTTACGAGCATGAAGATGTAAATAATCCTTGGTTAAAAAACACTCTTAAGAGAAATTCCTTTGTGCAATCGTCATAGGGGAGCTAAGTATGTGTTATAACGGACCCTTTTAGACATACAAGATGCATCTTACTTAAATCATTATATTACTTTACATCAGAACCATGGATCACATGATACAAATGACATACTTTACATAATTGGCTTAGACGAGTCATACATTGAACTTCATCTGGATCATCCGCACTTTACTACCTGGATAAGTCCTCTCACAATCTGAGGGGTAACAAGACCAAGATCTAAAGTCCCTAGGTGAGAGGCTAATGCTAAGGAGAAGGTAAATATGGTCCAACAGGTTGAACGGACATGTCCTTTGCTTAGGATGTGACTCATGTGACATTTCCTTATTTATTTATTTGCTATTATATGTGTGTGTATGTATATTATGTTCATTACATCCACTAACTATGCTTCATGTATCCAAATGCATTTGCGGCAGTTGCAGTTTAAGTTTTGCACATAGAAATTTCTGCAGTTGAATTTTTCCACTGCAGATATTTTCTTTTCTTTTCAAGGAAATAACCCAAACAATGGTTATTTGTGCCTTTTCTGTTAAAATCAATCTTCAGAGAAATAATCTTCAGAATAATAAACAATTCTTAGTGATATTTCTGAACTATATCTGTTGCTCTCCTGTTTCTAGAGCTGTATCCTGTTTACTGAGATCCACATTTGTGTTTTTTTCGACGAGTATGAAATGTTCTTACTGCAATCGCCTCTGGTATATGCATGTTAGGAATCCTGTGGTAGTATGGTCAAGGTCGCATTCTACTGCTGACAACCATATCTTCGCTGATTAAGTCTCCTGCTTCTGTCTCCTGTGACTGTATTCATGTGCAGATGCGTTTTGGTGAGTTATTGGTATGTGTGTGCCATCGTGCTTCTTTTGTATTGTTTTGTATTGTTTTGTGGGCTCTGGTGGGCATGTTCATGTCTTCCTGTGCTTGTTGTCTGACCTAGACGTCATTCTTCTTTGCATGTGTTAGCTGCTATATTGTTTGCCATTCGCCCTAGAGTTTGCTTTCTACTTGTGTGTTGCTCTTAGAAGAGTGTGTTTGTGACTTTGCCCTAGATGGCAGTGGCTTGCTTTTCACTGTTGCTTTGACCTGTCTGCTTCTGCACGACATATCTCTATTTTTTGTGGCATATCTCTATTCTTCGTTCAGTAGGCCATGGCCATCTCTCTTATTTAATTTTTCTTCCTATTCACATCTCCTTTTTCCTTTTTATTGAGCATTTCTAAAGTAACTACTTTAGAAACTTAGGAAATTTAAAAAACTTTAAACTTTACATCGCCTTCCATATTTTCTTCTCTCTTAAGTTCTTCTTGTTCATGTTATGATGGGTCCAGATGCTTTTACTCCAGTCTTAGGAGGCTCGCAGGCTGTTCTCCTATACCATGAACTTTGGTGATTTTAATAATCTGTTATCCTCTATTGAAATATTCTATTAGCAAACATGTGGGTCCATACAATACATACATCTAAATTGTTCTGGAAGTTGCAAGGGGTCCCTTCTCTTTCATTGCACTATTGTTTAATAATATAGTAGTCAATATTTTTAACAAACACAATAACTAACTTGAAGTGACAAGATTCATACACATATACATTGATAAAACTTTGTATTCTGGAAAAAATCATAAATGGTTCTATTTTATATGGTAATTATCTAGATGTTGGTTTTAAGTAATCTCTAGCAATCTGATCAGTTAAGTTACAATGCAGATGCCATACTGCTTGATGATGGATGGGCTTGCCAAGGCAGGAAAAATACAGGATGCCCAAAAGATATTTGATGAAATGAAGGCCAAGGGTATAAAGTCAGGTAAAGCTTATCCAGTTTGATATAATTAGTTAATTTCATCTTAGTGCATTTGCTGGAAATATGGATGGCATAATCTTTAAGATGTTTGGATTATATGGAGAAGCATGGTTTGTTAGATTACACCAGAGAGGACCCCTTTGGATCTAAAAGGTAAAATTGGCCTAAAATGGGTAATGCAACTTATTGAAGGAAAAGATGAGAGACTATCTATCGATGTGGATGATTTTATATTAATATATTAATGACCACTAATGAGTGAGGCTAATGTGTCTGTAAAACATACAAAGAAAGCTGAGAGCATAGGGAGTGCAATATCATCTATGAAAAGAGGACATAAATACTGAAATGTCCGAGTGAGAAAGTGTGGGAAAATATTAAAGAGAAGCAATAAGAAATGGGCAAGAATATGAGGGAATTCGATGAAAAAGATTTCACTCAAACCATAATCTAGACAAGTAAAAGACAACGCATTTATAACAGCACTCAATGTTGATCACAAGAGAGGTGAATGCACCATAGTGTGCTCAAGAGGCATAATTCCACTTGAGAAGAAATCGAACATAACCAAGAAAGATTGCTGCATAACCCAAACACAAGTACTCAAGGGAGGCACATATACAAGAGATGCCCTTGGGCATTTCACAATAACTTGAAAGAATGATTACAAATGAGAGGAGTCTGTTTTATTTTTACATATCCTTTAGGGTTGGGGTGCTGGCCCCAAGAGTTTGACTAGGTTGGCGTTAGCCAAAATAGCCAAATATTGTAAAGTACAATAAATGGGTTTTTACCCACACATAGGCTCAATAAAAACCATCAAAACTTAAATACAATGGGTTGGCACATGGCCTCAACTAAAGATTAGCCACAAACACTCAACAACACTCTGTGTATCCATGACTTAAAGATGTCAACGGGACTAGAAAGTTAAATCACGTCTAAGAGTGAGTCAAAAAGGAAGTGTTAAGGCACATGGCCTCAACTAAAGATTAGCCACAAACACACAACAACACTCTGTGTATCCATGACTTAAAGATGTCAACGGGACTAGAAAGTTAAATCACGTCTAAGAGTGAGTCAAAAAGGAAGTGTTAAAAATGGCTTAAGTGGTAAACTACTTTTGCCAAGAGGAGGTATGAGCCAAAATGACAGTTTGTCCATAGCCAAAAATAACACAGTAAAATATTAAATGTAATGTGAGTATGCAAGAATACAACTTTGACCATCAAGGAAATCTACAAAACCTCATCAATTACTAAATGGTCTTTGACCTCCTGTAAGGATCTCATCTAGAGTAGAGTTATTATTTATAGCTAGGAGGTCATCAAACTCCCCCACATAATCCTAGGTAGTAGTTTGTACTTTGTTTAGCATCATGTTGAAACAAAGGAAGCAATTCTAGTATCTTTCCTCACATTAAAGGATAAGAAATACATTAATGATTGAAGAGATGAAAGCATTCATGGAGAGGTCTCATTTAGACCTTCTTTTATGTGTGGACCCTAGTGTCCATAAGTGGTTGCTCAGGGATCAGATCAATCATCTGCTGGTCCTTCAGGATGACCTATGTGGGCTCTGAGATTGCTCGCTCTTAATAATGCTCAAAGGACAATTTGTCCAGCCAATTTTTTTGAAGGGATATGACAAAAACCATCAGTCCTCAAGCTATTATTGGTTTACAAGTGTGGTGTCTATGGATAAATAAATTTCGTACAATAAATAAGTGATTGCATTTGAATGTTATTAAGAAAAAGAGAAAGATCGATTCAGAAGTTTAAAATCTATCATTTGTTCAAGTTTGTATGCATCCAAGTATATAACCTTTGCTATGGTAATGTTCGTTTGTTATTGTAGGGAATTGCTTTTATGTATGGCCATTTTTACTTGTAATCTTTTCTTTCTTATGTATCGTTATATTTTTATGTGGCAGATGGCTATTCATATAGTACCATGATCTCTACTTATTCCAAGATTGGGAACATTGAAGAGGTAAAAAAATTGGAAGAAGAGTTAGAGAATGTAGAAGGTAAATATGACTTAGTTGTGATGAATACATTATTGAATGCTTATTCTAGAGGACGTGATATGGAGCATGTCATGCAAACACTGAAGAAAATGGACAAGTTTAAAATTTGTCCCGACCGACAAACATTCAGTATTCTTATTTCATATTTCTGCAAGGAGAAATTATATGATCTTGCACAACGTACTCTTGAAGACATGCAAGTTAGAGGACACCGACTAACTGAGGTATGTCCATTTGTAAATGATGGCTATTAGTAGAGAGAGTCAACCAAGCCTTTCATGATTGATATTTGGGTGTGAAAATATTTAGCATTGAAGGTTATATGAATACAACAGTGATATCTCTCACTGTGAACATAAGATTTATGTCGACAAATGATGCACACACCATTGAATAATGAAATTGTATGAATTGTTTTAAAGCAGTTAAATGGAAAAATGCCATATATACCACCTACTGACGATTGCCCATTTTAGTTATATTATGCATATCAATCAATATCTGTTGCAATTGTTTCCGTTTCTATTGTCATAGTGGTGTTCAAGTATTGAGCATGCTTCTTATATTGTAGGTGCCTTGTTATAACCCCAATATCCTCTTGCATATTGTTACAACCCCATAGAGGTTTTAATTTGCAAGAAAGAGGATACAAAAATATGCATCGAATATCCTCTTCTAAGTTTTAACCGTTTGATTTGTTCAAACCAGTGTTGAAAAACTCTCCGAAAAATCGCCGACTTTTAAAAAAATCGCGATTTTTTCCCTAAGCCGAAAAATCGGCTGGAAAAAATTGCGACTTTTTAACTTTTCAAAAAGTGGCTAAAAATGGCAAGTCCCGACTTTTCCCGACTTTTTCCAAAAAGTTCCGACTTTTTCCCAAAAAATCTCCATTTTTGCTTAAATGGCTAAAATGGCTAATTTTCCAAAAATTTGCCATTTTAGCCATTTTGTTGTATACTAAGTTCTAACACCTTTCCTCTACCGTATAAATATTTCAAAACTTTGTTGTATTTGAAGATCAAACCATGCAAGGATAATCTATACAAAATATGTATCCGTTTATAAGATCACAATGGTAATTGAATTACTTTTTTCACTATTAGGGAATTTTTTGAGCAAGCATATTTTGAGTGATCATCATAGCACATTGTGGGAAAAAGAGAGCAATGTTTCAAGTGGTAGATGAGTTAGGGCTAAATGTGAGGCTCATGTCGGAAATTCAATTTGGGAGGAGTGAAAAATACATCTATGATTTATCACCAATACAAAACAAGAAATACGTTTAATGGCTGACAACCAAATCAATAAAATATACCTTTCAAAATTTAGGTTTAAGTCATAAGATGGAGGGACAAATAAAAAACATTTATGAAAACCTTATATAAACCTAATCATTGGAGTAGGGAAAAATATGAAGTATGAATGGAAAACTCAAGCAGAATGGAAAACTCAGGAAAAGAGCATTGATATTAGATAGCTAGATGCTAGTTTTCCTCGAATACATTTATATATGTGATGTCATGCTGTATTGGTTATCCACTTTTGAGTCCTTGATTGGACAACTATGATGTTTCATGATACAATATCGATTTCGATGTATCATTTTACATTTGGCATGACTACATGATGATGATATATATCAATGCTTTCTCCATATTTATGTTCCAATGTGTTTATTTGATGTTATTGATGCTTTAAATGTTTTAAATTCTGAAAAAAAATGAATGTATTTTGTATTTTTTAATGTTTGCCGACTTTTCCCGATTTTTCTCGATTTTTTTGCCGATGTTGCCGAGAAGTTGTATTCGGGACCCTTGCTGACTTTTTGCCGATGCCGACTTTTTCAACATTGGTTCAAGCAATCTTTGATTGAGGTTCCTTGGGTGGAGACTTCTTCATTTGTTTTTGATAAACTCTTGTTGAGCTTCTTTTTCAGATCTTGATTCTCCCGTTCTTGTTTCTGATCGCATTGCTTTCAATTGTGCAAGTAGTTTTTGACTATGATCTTTTAGGTGAAAATTTTCTACATCCTTTTCGAATAATTCATTGCCAAATATATTCTCGAGGTCTTTATATCTTTCTTCTTGTTTAGCTAATTCACCTCTATTTTTTTCTTGTTTAGTTGATGTTTTGCTAGTTCATCCCCTAAATTTTTTATTTGCGACATTTCACTTTGATAATCCTTTAGAGTAAATAGTATTTCACAAATAGGGCAATTGACATTTTGATTCTTGAAAGCTCTTAACATTTGAACTCAGCACAAAAATGGAATTTCACCAAAAAGGTAGAATTTTGTAGAACTCATAGTTCATGGTTTCTTTATTTGATAACTAGTTGGTATATTAATACAAGGTTCCCACAAAAATGATGTGCTTCACTAACTTCGTCAATATTTGTTAATTAATCTTTGGTACCTTATCTGTACTATATTTTTTGTTGAGAACTTAAACACCATTTAAGTGATGCTCTTTTATGAAACATAGAATACTGATATGAACATTTAATATAGTGAAAGGGTGTGATAATAAATATCATTGATTGTACAATACTTTTCACACTTTTTATTAAAAATCACTTTAACTTCACTTAATGCATTTCTTTCATAATTTTTAATAAGGTGCCCTTTTTATATTAACTTTTCAATTTACTTCTAAGGTACCTTTTTCTTTTTTCTTTTTGAGTTGACTTGGATATATGTGTGTGTGTGTGTGTTTGAAAAGCAGTTCTTATAATCACGTAAACATATTTACAAGCCGATCATGGAAGGGTATATACAATGCATGTCATATAACCATTTTCTCAAGCTAACTAAAGATGAAATAATGTTAAATTATACATTAGGAGCCAAAATTCTCACATCCTTGATCAACAAAACTCCTTTACCCAACAGTTGGTGGTGTACCTTATCTTTTCATAAAGCAACAAAGGAAGACACAATACTTATCTCTTGGTCAAACACATACTTGCACCTGAGCTTCCATATCACAAACAATGTGGAAATCCATAGACAATACCACAGACCAAGGAAGGAGTCTTGCACAAGAGCTCGCCCATCCCGAAAACAACGATCCTCCAATACAACTTGTTTTGGAACAAGCAAGGATGCTAATCCTTGATGCAACTCCACGTTTCCTACTAAATAGTAAATTGCTAACTTTAACGATCCCTGACATACTTGATACAGACCATTCGACAGACTAGCCTTAGACAACCTGGCCTTAATTGGAATGTCATGATAGATAACCAACCAAGCAAAAACACGCAGCTTAGATGGAAACTACACCAAACAAACACTGTGAACATGACAAACCCACCTCACCTCCAAATCTGTTAAATCCTACCTCACGTCAAGAATTGGCGATGGGGGCCACTTGTAATGTGTTGATGTATTTGTAACTTCGGAATGTATTCATCCGTATATCTTATGTATTGTACCCCGATGTTTATTCCGGGATGTGTTTGTAATGTATTTGAGTCATGTCATGCCCCGATGTTCCTATCGGGAGTTTCTATAATGTAACAAGTCATGTCAAGTCATTGTGGGTAACTCTCCTATTGGTCAAGGGTTAAAGTCCCCACAGTTGTGGGGCCCTAGGGTTATTAGACTATCCTAGAGAAGTCGACCCTAGGTGAGTCATTGTAAGTCGGGGCAATAGTCCCCACCATTGTGTTAAGGATAAACCTCCTTGTTGGTCGGAGGAAGCAAAGTCCCCACAAGTTGTGGGGCACTAGGGTTATTAGAGACTCTTAGAGATGTCGACTCTAGTAAGTAATTGTTAAATGAGGCCGACATGTTGGAGTGGGTTTCAAGTGAACGGAAGAATATAAATAGAGAGTGAGTCTCTCTATTTATCACACACACACTCACTCATTGGGGCGCATGAGTGAGATAGAAGACACTGGGATCAGAGAGAGAGAGACTACTGCTGTCGGGAGATCATCTTTATGTTTTCGGGTTTTACTTTTGGTGCTGATTCTATCTTTGAGGAAGTTGCAGGGTTTTCTCCTTTATGGTTTCCCCGAGGAAAATTCTTTGTGTCTCTTGTCTCTTGTGTTTATTGCTGTGCATGTTATTCACTCAGTTAAAGATCCTAAGATCATAATGCTAGCTTGAATGATAAAAATCTAACATAATGAAGAGAAGAATAAAGACGATGAAGATCGCATTGAATTAATTGTTTACCAAAACTCCACTCCTAATCCCTCCAAAATGGTCCAGGCATCTCAATATTCATTTTAAATGGCTTGGAGTTTGGAATAAATGCATGCAACTCAATGATCAAAGGATGATCAAACATCAAGAGCCCAAACTCCTAAGCAATAGATCGCCACTGCTTCTATGCCTTGATCCCAGGGTCTCATAAATCATGCCAATAAAAGATACCTTTTTCGACTTAGTTGGCATGCTAAAACCACATAACCTATACTAAACAAACCCCTTGATTATGCCAACTATAGAGGTTGAACAGGAGGCAAGATCCCACCCCACCTGATCACCCTCCCAATTCCATCAGACCAAACTAGACACCAATCTCTAGTTGCCTAGATACTTTGAAACTATCTCTGACAGTTGCACCCTATCTTGCAAATTGAGGCTACTCTGCAACTGGCAATAAGAAGCACCAGTACTCCATTGGGCAGGAGTCTTATTAACCATCTGAACTACTGTAAGCCAACATGCTGAAAAAGAACTGCTAAAAATAAATCCACAGTGTAAACTGAAACTATGCTCAAGAGATGAGCTTATTTATATACAAATATCTATATTATCTAGCCGATTGATCTGCTTATGTATACACGAATTTCCAATATAGCCATTCAACCAAATGACTAACCACATAATTTTCCCGTCCGCAAGTAAATGGAAGAGTGCATTAAAACTGAAATTTTTGAGACAAGAATTTAATATGCAGCATATACACACTGCTATGATTTACCTGTACTCTGAATGCTAGAGCATTAAAAGCCTTTGAAAATCATGACAGAATTCTAGTTGATTCAAGAAACATACCTGCTGCTTCAACTCCGTAAACTGCCTTATTCCCGTGTTGATTTTTTCATTGTGCACTATGGAAGATGAAGCGTGAAAAATATGCAATCTGTCTTCATTACTTTGGTTATCAAAATCACTCTTAGACTCTGAAACATAGCTGTCAAGTATAGGATCCGCTTCTTGATGAAAACAAAATGCTTGACCAGAACTTGAGAATATAAAATTATGAAAGTCATTGAAAGTTAAAAATGGCAGCTGATTTTTAATATCAACAAGACATTGAGGAGCAACAATTTTCTCTGAGACAAAAATATTATCATCCTCTGCATACTCTTTCTCATGAAATCATCACTTTTAATAATAGAAAACTCTGATCGATTAACTTCAAAATATGAGAAAGAAATAAAATCTGAAGGAGATGAGCATACTGAGGAAAATGAAAATCCGAATCAGATTTTTCTAGTCCATATTCTTCCTCGAATCCTCTGCGTTCAAACCTGATTTTTGTTGTCCATAGACCTATTCTTGTTCCAAATATTCATCTCTACTTTGATCTACAAGCTTTCCACAAGCTCGTAAATCATCTTCAACCTCTTTGGCATTTGAAACATTTGATGCAAAGAAGATGACTTCCTCTCTCTGAGATGGAGGGTTAACTCAGGATGTTGATGAGCTGATGTATAATATAACATGGCAAGTCTTTTTGAAGGTCTGATTTCCGTAGGCATGCTGACATAAAAGCTTTGAAACATTCGATTAAATTCAGTTACTAGACTCATCATTCGCCCTTCTCAGAGCATAGAAATTAATTAAGTACTGATCGAAAGACCTATTCTCACCCCAATACTTTGAAAATGCATAATATCAATCAGTCCAAGAATTAAAGAAACGAACTTCCAGACCTTTAAACCATAAAGCAGTATCTCCAACCAAAGATTTTGAAAATAACCTCATGACAACATCTTCATGTACTATTTCAAAATTATCAACAAAGTTTTCAAAGGCTCCCAAATGCTTCTCGGCTGTAACATGATCCTCTCCAGTAAAGCGAGGAAGATACTCAACAAAGTTGGAAGGGTAAGGATGTAAGTGAGATGGCAGCCTGAGACCTGTGAACCTGTGCCCTGACTCACTGAACTCTGAGATGCTATCGCCTGTGGAGTACCCTACTGCTCCTCTATCTCAGAATCTCGATATCTCCTAAAGGCTCGCTCCTCCTCAAATCTCACTTCCCTCCTCACCACAACTTCCCTCTGTGCAGGAAGGTAAATGCGTAAAGCCTTCGAAGTCTCATCATATCCAACAAATATACTCCTCTCTCAAGTAGCCTCCATCTTTGTCCTCTTCTCAGAAGGGACACGTGAGTATGTAAGGCATCCGAAGATGCAAAAGTGGCCTATCTCAGGCATCTTCTTGGTGAACATCTCCTCGGTATCTTTGCACCTCAAGGCAGGGTGCAGACTCTTGTTCTACACATAAACAGTTGTACTACGGGCCTCTGCCCATAGAAAGAAAGGAAGTCTCTGATCATGCAACATAGCTCTAGTTGCACCCACTATCGAACGGTTCTTCCTTTCAGCCACTCCATCCTGCTGTGGAGTGTAAGGAACTGTCAATTGCCTCCTGATACCCTCCCGTCTACAAAAATCATCGAAAGCATGGGAAGTATACTCACCCCCATTATCTGATCTGAGTACCTTGATCTTCTTTCCTGTTTGGTTCTCCACAAGAGCTTTGAACTCATGGAACCAAAGCAAGACCTCCTCTGACTTCTTGCTTCTCAGAAAATAGATCCAGGTCTTCTTGGAAAAGTCATCGATGAAAGTAATGTAATACTCAAAACTTGTCAACAAGGCAGAAGACATGGGACCACACAAGTCTGAATGAATAAACTCCAACACTCCCTCTGATCTGTTGTCACTGCTCGAAAAAGCAGTCTTAGTGTACTTTCCCAAAGCACACCCTCTGCATACACCAGTTTGCTTTGTACTGAAATATGGCAAACCTGCGGTCATGTCTCTTAGCATCCTCAAAGTTGAATGATGAAGGTGGGCCATCCTCCTGTGCCATAACTC
Source organism: Pseudotsuga menziesii (assembly GCA_001517045.1). Taxonomy (NCBI): domain Eukaryota; kingdom Viridiplantae; phylum Streptophyta; class Pinopsida; order Pinales; family Pinaceae; genus Pseudotsuga; species Pseudotsuga menziesii. The sequence goes on along the minus strand of LPNX011040810.1, from coordinate 1,150,435 downwards.
ACACAACTCACTGCTACTTTGAGTGTGTGATAGTGCATGATGTGGCTAGAAGAGAAGCTTGTACAGTTTCCCGCATCTGACTCGAATCGCATATGAAGCAGATGAACCCTCTGCTTTGGGGAAGATGTAAACTTTCCCATCTAGGACATATACCCCAAGGCCTTTATCCTCAATCATGGAAACTGATACGAGATTCTTCTTCAACCCAAGGACGTACAAGACAACCCACAGAAACACGGGTTGCATGGACTCCCTGTCAAAGTGGACTGTCCCATGCCCAACTGCTCTCACCATTGTATCATTGCCCAATACAACTTCCAACTCCAAGTTTGTCTCAAAAATATCGGTGAACATGTCCCGAACACCTGTCATGTGACTCGAAGCTCCACTATCAATGTACCAAGTGGAGGAAGAAGTGGAAGCACTCGGTGAATGCCCAACAATCATGGAATGCTCCATGTGGTCCTCAAAATCCATGCCGGTGATGGATGATGCTCTCTCTACACAACCACCAACAAAGATAGAAAACTCTCTCTCAAATCTAGTAGCATACTCAACAATCTCTGTTGAAGCTGTTGTCTGTTGTTTCTTATTCTTCTTGTTTGGGCATTGTCCAGTATAATGCCCAAACTTCTAACAAGCAAAGCATTTCACTTTTCTCATGTCCTTCTTCTCTCCATCTTGCTGCTCGGTTCCACCCTTGAAACCCTTCTTGAACTTCTTCTTCTTCCCCTTTGCTGCTAATGCCACATTCTCCTCATTATCCTTGCTATGAGATGTACTTCCTTGTATATATTCCCTACGTGCCTACGGGTCTCCTCCTGTATGATATCATCCCAAAGACAATTCCATGAAGGCATGTGTTCACGAGCAACCACTGACTCCACGAATACAACGCATGGCTTCATCACACCATTCAAGGCTGTACGCACCAACTCAACACTCTCTATCACCTCCCCAATAGCTCCAAGCTCATCACGATCATGTGTAATCCTAGTGAGGTAAGTAGTCATATTCTCACCCTTGTTCATGCGAATGCTCTTTAATTTCTCCCTTAATACCATTTTCCGATTTTCATTGGAACTTTGGTAAAGGTTAGTTAAAGCGGTCCACATCTGATGGGCATGATCTTTACCTGATATGTTTGGAATCACATGATCTTTTATTGCATCTAGAAGGATTTTTTTGGCCTTTATATCCCTCTTGCCAAATGCGGCTTTAGCCATTGCATATGCGGGAATGGTCACTGGATTTGCAGTAGTGTTGTTCACTATGTTGTTGGACATTGGGTTCAACGCTCCCTGTGAGTTTCGTGATATGGACTAATCGCCTCCCGAGATCCTAACTCTGGCGATTGTGGTGGAGATTAATACCTGCGGGTTTTGTTCTAACGACAATCATGAGTCCAACAAATGGTATCAGAGCAATAGGTCAAGGGTTTGAAACTCACCCGGCTTGCGTTGGGGGGGAGATTGTTGGACATTGGGTTCAACGCTCCCTGTGAGTTTCATGACATGGACTAATCGCCTCCCGAGATCCTAACTCTAGCGATTGTGGCGGAGATTAATACCTACGGGTTTTGGTCTAACGACAATCGTGAGTCCAACATATGCCCCATAGTTTACTATCCTGTAAAATATGCACTATTCTAGCTTTCCATGGACTAAAATTTATAGCCCCATCCAACCTGTCCTCAACCCTAAGACCGGTAGCCATGACTACAAGAAAGTTCAAGAACCTGTTTTACTCAACAACCATGTTTTCCCTTATTTCTCCAAGTTTGAAATATATTTCTGTGTAATTTCTAGCCTTCAATCATGCTCTGATACCATGAAAATTTTCAAGAACCCCAACCCAGTTACAGTTTCAGTTTAGCATAAGGTTTAATACCCAAACCCCATCATTGCATGTGCATTAAAATTTAAAATTTTTGACTTAAAACATAAAACACATGAGATTTCTTTTCTTCTTTTTAAATTCTGAAAATTATATCAACCCTAAACTCTTGCTCATAAATTTAAAACCAACCACACATGAAAATAAACACTCGGATTTTTAGTCAAATTGACCCAAGAAAAACCCCAAGAGAAAACCTGTATGAGAGACAAATTTTATTAATTATTCAGGAAAAAATCAAATTTGAACAGGATTACTTATCTCCCTGATAACACCTCAAAAATTGTGCCATAACTTCACTGTACGGCTGCCTTGATTTCTGTGTTATACGACCCACACATGCGGTTGTACGAACACCCTTTTCTGCCTCGAAAATTGTGTTGTTGTACGACCCTGTTGACAACATTAAATGTTGTCAAATCACCTCAAAAAACGTGTTGTATGGATTGCCTCAAAAATTGTGTTGTACAGAAATGTACGGACAATCTCGAAACTTGAGCCTGTTGCAAATTTGTCTTGGGAATGGTGCCCAGATTTTTTCCTCTTCTTGTCTTTGGAATATTGCAAAATTTTTCTCTCACACTCTCAAAATTCGGGAATGAAATTTCTTCAAACCCTTGTTTCTTCTCATGCTCCTCTCTCAAAATTCTCTCTTGAAAGCGAACAATGATCTCCCTTTGCCTTTCCCAAACCCTTTTTGTTTGAGTAACTTCCACCTTGAGATCAATGGCTTAGATTAAAAGCCAACTACATGAGATCTAGGGCCCATCTAATTTTCTCATTAAAAAATCATTTTTTAATTAATAATAAGAATTTAATGCACACCCACATTAATACTCATAAAGTCATTTTTAAAATATAAACTCAAACATTCATTAAAAGATAACTTTATCATAAAGTCATTCTCACCTTTTAATTTGGCTAGGGACCACATTTTAAAGTGTCCTTGTTTACCCCAAGGCATGAATGGAAAAACACTTACTTGGTAAAAATTCAACACAGAGAAGCTGACAGAGATAGTTGTGAAACTTGACAGTGACATGATAATGTGAAGAGGCAGTGACAAGTTGTTGGCAGTGGCTAGTATGTAATTGGAAGCCGGGTCTTGCACACCATTTCTCAGTTGGATTTGAGAAAAACTAAGCTGAGTCTTGGAATAGAAGTTGGTGTTTCTCAATCAGTTGAAGCTGATGCAAACCCAAAGGTTGTGGCCTCCATTGTAATTCATATCAAATTCAATATAATAAAGTTTACAAAACGTATCTAATGAATTGTTTCTTGTGATTTAAGTTGATGATATGCTTGATTGATAAACGTTGATGTACTTGGTTGAATGCAAACTGATATCTATCTAAGTTGTAAAAGGTGAAATTGTTAAAAGTGCAAGCACTTTGATTCATCCCCCCTTTCAGTGTCCCATTGTGTCCAACAATTGGTATCAGAGCAGGCCTTCATTACAAGCCTAACCAGCTTGAAGGAGATCTGTGGACACAAAATGGAAGGACAAACAAAGTTCATTAACAATGCGGTCCCAGTTTTTGACATGAAATATTATTTCAGTTGGAGAAGCAAGATGAAAGACTACTTAAAGAAGTTTGGTCTTTGGGAGATTGTAGCCAATCCACCTGTCCAGTCCAATAAAAAGACAAAGTCAACAGCACAAAAAGATGCCGAAAAGGACAACACCATTGCCCTAAAGTTTTTAATGGATGGACTTTCAAGCTCTATCAAAAAGGGTATAGGAGAATACACTTCAACCAAAGACCTTTGGTTCAAGCTGGAAAGTGAGTATCAAGGAGGAAACCAAGACACAAAGATTGAAGCAGAATTCAAGCCCATTAAAGATGTATGTTGACTAAATTGTCATTGATGCCAACAGGTGTGTGTTGGTGTGTTTTAGTGCCCCTTGAGGAGCCCCTAAGGGTTAAGTAGTTGCCAGTGTCAAAGGAGACCTTTTGATCTTGTCCAAGCCCAAGTCTGAAGCCCTTGGAGCCCTTTAGACAATGGAAAAAGCCCTGAACACCCTTTAGAGTGTTTAAGTACCCCTGAGCCATCTCTATGGTTCCCCAGTTCTTTCTTTGGTTCCTCAGTACCACAACCTATGACCTAGTACCCTAGAAAAGTGTCCTTGGTGGGTTGAAGAAGTATAGAATCCAATTGACCCTTTCAGTGATCATTTGTGTTTTATTGAGGTCATGGTATTCTAGGAGAAGTCCCTGAACCCACACCTTGTTTGTCATGATTATGAAGCATGTGGTAACCTTGTTGACTTGACAAAAACTCTTACCCTGGTTCCTAAACCTACAATTGACCCTATAATGAATGCCTTGCCCCTAAAACACGAATAATACCCTAGTTTCAGTGATGTCTATTGCACCTTTACATTAACACTTGAAGCCCTTATTTGATGACACTTATAACCTACAAGGTTCTCTAAACCCTCATCCTTAGCGTCGAATAATAAAACAATTTAAATATAATAAATTATTTAAAAACCCTTATCTTTAAGTGTTGAATGTTTAAACAATGTAATTTTAATAAATTATTTTAACCCTTTTTCTCCAACATTAACTTTTCTTTGGAACCTCTACCACTTCCTTGAAATGTTTAAAGCATCACATTCTTAAAATGAAATAAGGTATTAAAGCAATTTAATTAAGCCTTCATTAGCCCTAAAGTCGCCCCCATTAAATGATTGACTGTTAAAACATTTTTTAATATATAAAAAAACTAAAACTGCCCTAGAAATTTGCCCCTAAGTCCTCCTTCTCAACTCTAGGATAAGTATAAATTCACCAGCCTTTTTGTCCCATTTGATTATCAACGAATTCACAGTTGACTGAGGTTTATATCTCGTTGGAATGAGGTAGAAAACACAACAGTAGTAGAAAAGATCCAAATTCTTCCACAAAGATAATTTTTTTGGGTAAAAAAGGCAATGTTGCAAACATCGACGCGGCGAAAAAATCGGCATGGTCAAGAAAACATCGTTTCTGAATATCTTGGCAACACATCGACAAACATCGGCAATAAATCGACAAATTTATAAAATAAAAAAATAATTTTTTTTTCAATTTTTTAAATCTTGGGATAAATCGGGAAAATTCGGGAAAAATCGGCAATATCTCGGTAAAAAATCAGGAATATCTCGGGATAAATAGGGAAAAAATTGACGATATCTCGGGAAAAAATCAGGCCAATTTTTTCACCGATTTTTGAGAAAAAATCGGCATGCTGAAGAACTCGCGATTTCTTGGAACATCATGATTTCTCGGTCGATGTTTGCAACACTACAAAAAGGTCAACAGTCCCGAGTTTTTAAGGCAGCAGTAGATCTGAATTTCCATGGAGTCTTTTGGGATTAAGTCAACAATTGCCATCTCTTTTATTCACCAACGAATGCAAGTTTTAAGGAGGGTTTTGATCGAGGTCTTTTTGGGTGGGTTAAGTAGACAGTGGCAGACTCCTTTTTGGTTCAGCAGTCATAATTTTTGGATCCAAGTTGAAGTTTCCACAGAGTTTGAATAGTCAAAGTTTTGCTGCCCTCCTTGCCAATAGAACCAAGTCTGCTACAGTTTGAGTTTTGGGAGAAGTATACAGCCCATTGCTGCTTACATTCTGAGTCTGAGGTCATCCATACAGTTCTGAATTCAAGCACACACGGGTCTGAGGTTGGCAGTATGAGGTAAGATCAATGAATACCCTGTGATGATGTGTATTATGATGTACATGTATGTTGATAATGAGTGAACAATAAATACAGAGGTACATATACAAATGAATACAATGGCATGTGCAAGTATATGTGAACAGTATGTGTGAACAGTGAAAGTGGACAAGTATGTGTAAACAAGAATGTGTACAGTCATGGATAGACAAATGTGAACAGTGATGTAGTGTATATACAGTGTATGTAAATAGTGTATAAGAGTATGTACAACCATATTAGTGTACAAGCTGAAGTATGAAGTTGTAATCCATTGCATGATGACACATGCCTTGATATACACTATGATGATGATGATGCTACCCATTCCATGATGATAATGCATTTGATGCACTCTATGATGCATTCCTACACTCTATGATGCTTGATGTACACACTATGATGCATTTCTATGCACTATGATGAACACTCGGTGACGATGATAATGATGATGCATACCTGATGTTCAGAGAAGAATTACTTGTTCAGTGAGTGTGGTGTACCGGGATGTACCTGAGGAGTGTGTGGTAGTGATATATACAGTGATGATTTGTAGAGGTTTTCAACAGCAGATTCAATGATTATTCAGTGATTGGTGTTTGACAGGTCCATAGGTTCAATAGTCATTTTCTTCAAGGTGGTAGGGTGGTGCTAGGGCTCACAATCTTGTGAGTTAAGTTGTTGTAGCAGCTTGTCAGTTGTAGCTGACGAAGCTTAAGTGGTTGTAGCCTCTTCCAGTTGTAGTTGGTAAAGTTGTATTAAATTTTTTTACCCCAGTTTTTGTTGGGTCAAATTTATTTTAAAAAGGATTCTGTGGTTTTACCCCCAGGACTTGGGTTTCCACGTCAAAACATTGTGTACTGTGCAGCTTGTTATTTTCATGTACATTGATGATATGATGTGATTGGTGATCAACAACTTGCTTTTGATTTAAAAATTTTATATTGTGCTAATACTGATTCACCCCCCACTCAGTATTTCAACAATGTAAAGCAAGAAGGAAAGGAAGAGCAAGCTTTAGACATCAGTAAGGGTAAGGATTGTAGCAGCAATGATTGTGATAACCTTGACAATGATCTTGAAAATGCTAAGAATGATTTCCAGGAACACCTTTTAATGAACATTGAACTCGGACACAATTTGACATTTAAAACTAAGATTTTGATGTTCTTTGATGAATACTATGAAGTCAACGGATCTGTTCAAGAAACTCAGAGTCAAAAAGACAAGCTTACAGATTGATCTAGAAGACAAACATGATGAAATCGAAAGACTAAAGATTAATCCTATCAGTTAAAAAGAACTTGAAGAAACAAGAAGGAACAATGTTGATTTGAAGACTCGGCTGCAGGAAGCCAAAAGAATAGAAGAAGTCTTGAAACACCAGATAGATGAGAAAGAGAAGATTTGGCAGAAGCTTGAAATGGAAGTTGTTGATATGAGAAAGAAAAAACAGAAAACAAATGCCTCTATCAAATTCAAAAATAGTTCAGCTATCTTGGTTGAAATATTTAACTGTCAAAGGTCTCCATTTGACATATCTAGTCTTGGTTACAAGAAAGAAGGAGAAAAATCTGAAGGTGACACTTGGTGCCCCTAGACTCCTGAAGCAGGTCCATCATCCTCCAAAAGTGAAAGCAAAGTTGCTCCTCATGCACCTATACATGAAAACAAATACTTTGAAAGATAAAGTCTACATCAAGGAGTTAGACCTACTCCTCAAGGCAAGTTCAGAAAAGAGACAACTCCAAGTTGGAAGCAAAGTCTCAGGTATGAAAATGGCTCCAATGGTTATTGCTTTTCCTATACTACATCCGGTCATAAGGCTATGGATTGTAGACTCTATGGAAGAAGAAGTGGTTGAAGTCCCAATGACACAGTGAGATGTTGGACATGTAATCGGGTTGGCCACATTGCTGCAAATTGCCACACCATGAGATGCTACAGCTGTAGCGGGTTTGGTCACAAAGCCCAAGAATGTGCAAGTCAAAGAAGACAACCCAGGATGGGCCCTTCATATATATCAACAAGGAGATCCAATGAATCTTGGAAGAAGAACAAGGCAGAAAAATCTAAAGACCAAAGGACATGTGCTCGAAGTCAAGGACACTCTCAAGTATGGATGAAAAAGAATGTCTTGTTAAATTTGAATGAGGTAGGACAATGCAGGGAAGATGGCTGCCATATGGCAAGCCAAGCTTAAGGTCTCTCAAAGATCTTAACACACCTTGAGTCCATGAAGAGCAAAAGATGACTACTCCAAGCCAAGAAACAGGTCCTAGGATCGTGATTGCAAATATTGACAGAAGGAAAGACAATGCAAGGCAAGGATGAAGGCTAATAAGCCAGAGGTGATACAGTTGGCATGTTGATAGGTGGAGCAAGATCAATTTACAGAGATATCATGAACTTTCTCTGTACATATAAGCATATAAAGTAAAGCAACTTGTGATGATTTGGATTGTCAGTGATGCATGCTTACCTTTTATGAATTTACTAAATGATTGTTGATACATACAGTATAGTATCCAATGAACTTTGGTAGTGCAAGAAGCATGCACTATGGCAGGCAGTATAGCACACTAAGGCAACAAGAGTGTAAATTTGTGTGGAATATATTTGTATGAATGTGGAAGCCAAGAAACAGATGCAAGAGACCAGAAAAAGAAGAATAAGTAATGGAGATACAAATGCAATCTGAAAATTCGTTGAAGACTGTTCTGAGGCCAAGATTGAACAGGGTTTATAGATGAATTCATTGCTATTTATAGAGAAAATGCCCGCAGCTAGTTCAAAAAGGCAGCAGTTGATTGGAAGAGTTTGCAGACTTATGGTTGAGGTCAGATAGTTAAAACAGGTGTTTGAATTTGTAAATTTCATGAACTTTATCATGCACGCAGCCATGAAAATGAAGCACTTTTAAGTTCAGTATTTGCTGGAGTCAAAAGCCAGATGCACACACTTGGACAAAAACGCAAGCATTGATAATGTCTGCTATAGAAGTGATCCCAAGTTAGCGATGCAGATTACATTTGGTGCTTTTTCATTATCGACTACAGGATTGTGATTTAGTGAGAATGGCAGAATGGAAACAAGAAGGATTGAATGAAATGCTCATAGGTCTTTCAAAATTTGAAGCGAAAGTGCCCGCAATCTTGAAAAAGGTTGCTCTCAAGTTATATGTGTTAGACACAATGACTCACCGAGAGGGGAGGGGGGGGTGGGGGGTGAGTATTACAGTGACAAGTACAGGACATTATGAGTGAAGATACTTAAGGATATGAGCAGACCTTGATGATATGAGCACAAGTTGCAAGTTTGAGTCATGGTAGACTGTGTGCGAGGCTCTGGGTATGAAGGTTCTGGACATAAAAGAAAATATCAGTATAATGATGAGCCGAGATAGTTCCAGGCTGTGAGCATAAAAAGAAAATGCAGATGATGATCAGCAATCGACATGGATGTTGTTAAACACCATAATCATCTTTATGATGACCTGGAGCAGATTGAGTTGATGGTTGATGACATGAGCAGACTTTGAGGACATGTGAAGACTTAGATGAAATTAGTCAAACTTTGATGTGTTGACCTCCAATGAGCAGAGGATAAAGAACAGTGTTAATGAGCAGAGAGACATGACATTGACAGCAGTAGGGCAAGTTGTTTAAGCAGCAGCCAATTGAATTAATCAGATTGATATGGCAGAGAAGCTGACAGAGATAGTTGTGAAGCTTGACAGTGACATGATATTGTGATGAGGCAGTGACAAGTTGTTGACAGTGGTTAGTATGTAATTGCAAGCTGGGTCTTGCACACCCTTTCTCAGTTGGATTTGAGAAAAACCAAGCTGGGTCTTGGAATAGAAGTTGGTGCTTCTCAATCAGTTGAAGCTGATGCAAACCCAAAGGTTGTGGCTTCGATTGTAACTCATATCAAATTAGATATAATAAAGTTTACAAAACTTATCTGATGAAGTGTTTCTTGTGATTTAAGGTGATGATACGCTTGATTGATAAATGTTGCTGTACTTGGTTGAATGCAAACTGATATGTATCTAAGTTGTAAAAGGTGAAATTGTTAAATGTGCAAGCACACTGATTCACCCCACTCTCAGTGTTCCATTGTGTCCAACAATATTTTCTCCTTGCAGACCTGTCACCTGTGCGTTAATTGTGCGTTTTTGGGACTTGTGAGTACATATTTTTCGCTGGCTCGTTTCCAATACAGGAAAATTGCTCAAGAGTTTCAACATTAGTTGGAAACAATATAAAAATATGGCGATATCATTTCAGATTAAAGCTTCTTCAATAGGGAAAATGCATTTCAATCTATTTTGGATATAGTTCCCAATCACTATTTAGTAAAAAGGAGATCGTTGTTCATTTTAAGAAGACTCCAGTTGAAGTGTTGGTCTGTGGAAGTCAACGAAGTTCCTAAGAGATATTGCAGAGTCCTCAAACAAGTTTGGTTGATTGTGAATGATTGAAGGTAAGACACCCAATAACGCGAAATTTGATGGCTGAATGTAGACTGAGAAATGCTTGTTTTTGTTTTTTAGTGGTGGCCAATGTTTCATGCAGATAGAAATTGCTGCTGCTCCAGTTCACAGCACTGCCTTTGACAGTGCTGCAGGAGATTAAGAAAAAAATTGAACCTTAGTGTGTTTTTTAAAAGCTTTTCAGAAAAAGAATATTCCAAGCATATTTCATTTTGATTTGGCGCCCATTTAAAAGTTAAATCAAAATGACATTTTTTAAATAAAAAAATTGGGTTTTTCATAACTTTTCCATTTGCCAAGTTTTTTTATTTTACCAAGTCTGGGTCAAATTTACACTCCGATCTTGCCAAGTTGTGTGTAGGCAACATTTGTTTAACAATTTTCCTTTAAACTCAACTGTACATCTTTTGTTATCAGGTTAGCTTCTTGTTCACAATAATTTTCTTTATAGACTTTGCGACATAGATAACCTATAGAAAGTTTTAAAGATTTTGAAAGGCCATGTACTTTTTGTTAAAAACATTAGGTTGAAGCTTTATTGGTCTTCTCTACCCAGTTTTTTTCAGTTTAGTCTTTACTTCCTGTATTTTTGATTCATCTTTTATGCAGGAACTCTGTTCGTCCGTTATTACAGGGCTAGGAGAAAGTGGACGGGCAGAAGAAGCTTTTAAGTTATACAACCAGTTAAAATCTAATAGGCGTACATTGTCAAAAGCCCTTCATGAAAAGATTTTGAACATTTTAGTTTCAGGGAGGATGTTGAAGGATGCGTACAGAGTTATGAAGGTAGCTACTGGTACTTCTGCTATGGAGTGTTCCTCATTGATTATGAAGAATGTGATCTTAACTAAGACAATTTTCATTGCTATTGATAGGAAAATGCTAAATCCATCTCAAAACCATGCTTAAAAAAATTTGTCGTTGCTTTTGCTGAAGCGGGAAATATATACATAATAAGTGATGTTTTCAAGGAATTTCACAGCGCTGGCTGTAACATAGAACAGGTAACTACTGCAAGTGTTTATGCTCTAGGTGGTTTATTGTTTGCTTTTCTAACCATTTTCCATTTTTTTGGATGTTAATTTTCTAGAACGGGTTTCTGCATAAATCAATATGAAGATATACCATAGTCAAGGATGAATATAATGCAGAGGTCCTACTAACTCGTGTTATATTCCTGGGCATGAACAGATGTTGTATGGTCAGAGAGTAGACAGGGAACAATATGAAACTATGAAACCTTTCCTTGCGTTAACATTACACTTTATTAGTACCATTCTATTAAAGAAAGGACCCTGTTCTGTATCTTTTCCTGGTATTGTTGGAAACCTGGATGGCACAGATATGAATAAACTTCCAAATGGTTGTGATATAGTCTTGGATAACATTTATACTAATTCAGTGCGAATTGAGACTTTATTGCAGGGCGTTTTAAATATTGCTCTTTCTCGTTATATTGAGCAAGGTAAGAAAAGGGAATTGATTCATTTGCTGAAGTGGATGAGGAACCAAAGATATGAACTTGCTTTGTCTACACTGAATTCCGTGCTGAAGAAGCTACAAAAGTCAGGTCAATCAGATGTTGCAGAAATGCTATCTCGTGAATTCACAATATCAAGCAAACAAGTTATGGCATTATAGCTGTTCATACCCAGAAATGGATTGAAATATCCCAAGTAAGGAGATCTGCCTTCTTATGTTTGCACTTGCTTGTTTCTTGTAATCCTGAATTTATTTGCTTGTGGTTGTTTGGAGAATATTATTCCTTTCACTTAGTTCCTCTGGCTTACTGGTTTATTTTGTTGTTTTGCAATCTTCATGTAACCATTTGCTCATTCAAATATTAAATGCATGACATAGTAAGATGAATAAAACATCACAAAACCCATGATATTTAGCTTAAGGATGCTAATGAAGTACATAGAATTGTTCATGCAAGTCTGGAAATAATAAATGCTTCAAATCAGTCCTGTATAACCATATATAATAAGGGGAATAACTCTGACCTTTGAACAGTGTTGAAGGTGTACTATGGAAGGTGTTTAAATAATGTTGATAACGTGATGTAGATGGCTGGAACAGCTGTAATACTTGCTCTGAGATCTCTCCTCTTAGTTTCTGGAAACTCTTGCAGGATGTCAACAACCACCTTGACGGCTAATTGGCTGGGTTGTGCCTCCCAAAACCAACTACAGCAGTCTAGTAAAGTATCTTGCAATAATATACTGATTACACCCTTTTTTAGAATGGCTGTAGCGTTCACTTGTGCCAAATGCCTGTAGGTCAGTACTCCAACAAATATGAAGATTCATTCAACTCTGTACCTGAAGTAAGGAGAGGATTATGGTGACTGATAAACTAGTAATTGTCGTCCTCAAGCCAGCTGGTGTGACCCCCAGAGATGAGAAAAACCTCCAATCAGCAGTAAGTTTCACCCACAGTGAAATAATGCATGGTCCGGTGTTATAATGCCTGTAGCAAGATGAGCACTGACTGCTGAGAATAAATGACAGTGAATGCTGCCTCTGCTTGCTCTGTACAGACCTCTATTCCTCACTCGTGTGCCCTCTCCTCAATTTTCCCCACTACTTTAGTGCATCAGATTCCTTCCCTTTTATGTGTGCCTCAAGGAAAGGATGGATACGCCCTTCACCTCAAGCACTGCCCACAGTAATCTCTTGCCCAGAAGTATAATAAATAAGCCCATGTC
>LPNX011040810.1:1037638-1133557 GCA_001517045.1 Pseudotsuga menziesii | reverse complement strand
GCTCTGAGATCTCTCCTCTTAGTTTCTGGAAACTCTTGCAGGATGTCAACAACCTCCTTGACGGCTAATTGGCTGGGTTGTGCCTCCCAAAACCAACTACAACAATCTAGTAAAGTATCTTGCAATAATATACTGATTACACCCTTTTTTAGAATGGCTGTAACGTTCACTTGTGCCAAATGCCTGTAGGTGAGTACTCCAACAAATATGAAGATTCATTCAACTCTGTACCTGAAGTAAGGACATGATTATGGTGACTGATAAACTAGTAATTGTCGTCCTCAAGCCAGCTGGTGTGACCCCCAGAGATGAGAAAAACCTCCAATCAGCAGTAAGTTTCACCCACAGTGAAATAATGCATGGTCCGGTGTTATAATGCCTGTAGCAAGATGAGCACTGACTGCTGAGAATAAATGACAGTGACTGCTGCCTCTGCTTGCTCTGTACATACCTCTATTCCTCACTCGTGTGCCCTCTCCTCAATTTTCCCCACTACTTTAGTGCATCAGATTCCTTCCCTTTTATGTGTGCCTCAAGGAAAGGATGGATACGCCCTTCACCTCAAGCACTGCCCACAGTAATCTCTTGCCCAGAAGTATAATAAATAAGCCCACGTCTTTAATAGAGACTTAGCGATATGGATGGATTATAGATTATTACCCAACGAAGGAATAATATGCTTTGGCTCAATAGGAATGATAGGAGTAATGAGCTCACTGCCTTTGTGCCGGTTGTACTGCCTTAAACAATCACACTATTCCTACTGCTCATACATTCTCCAATGAATACCCTGCTTTCCTTCTTCCATGAAGTTTGATGCTCACGCCCTTAGTAGATCAAGAAATTGTTGAGAGTGGATGCGTTGTCCTGAATATTGGATAGATGTGCCCTTAACTGGTGATGATATATGCTGCTCAATATTTGATATATATGCCCTTCATAAACTGAATATGCAGTTGTATATGCTTTGAATCTTTGCCCTAGATCCTCTCGAATCTTGATGTCTTCTTTTTCTTTTCCTTGAACAATCTTTATTGTTTTCAAGTATGTTGATAGATCTGAATGATCTATCCACTTGCATTGACCGGAATAAGACTAGGACAGATGTTTCACTGCCGAAATCCTGTTAGCTGAAGACTCCGTCTCCAACCCCAACTGCGGTGCTGCACGCTGTGCTGCTATCCAAGAGCTCCCAAAATAATCATAATCAAAAGTGAAGTCTCCTCTTGCTTTCTCCTCTATTTATAAAGTTCAACTGCGCAAACCCTTAATCTTTTGACCTAATTAGGTCACTTTATCTTCTAATTTGCCGTTGACTTGCATGCATGTCACTTTATCTTCTAATTTGCTGTTGACTTGCATGCATGCAGAGGGAGACTTAAATAGTGCATGCATCATTATAATAATGCTGGGATGACATGCATGTCATTTTTAGGGTTCGCATGCATCTCACTTTTAGGGTTTGCATGCATGTCATTTTTAGGGTTTGCATGCATGTCACTTTTGGGAATATTACGTGGATGCATTTCTTCACCTCAAGGGTCTTGTAGATGTTTTTCTTTTCAAATAGGGTCCTCCTCAACCATTGTTTTACTATCTCTGCTAGCTTACCTGCTTTTCCATAAGCTCAATTTATGTTTCGTGGAAGGCAATATCGACAGAGTTAAAGTAGATCAACACAAAGCTGTTATTTTCCACACTTTTGTATCAGGTCTGCAATAATTTGCGTGCCAGAATAGAATGATTCATGGAAGCAATTTAAATCATCTATACAAATCTAAATTGTCCTTGTGTTGAATTTGCTTTTAATGGTCTCTGCACGGAGTGTCTTTTACTTGTTTAGCCACAAAAGGCCAATTGGAATCATTTCACTCAACCAACAATGGGAATATATTGAGTAGAAGAAGAGAATAGTCTCTTTTTAATGCTATTTGATTTGCAGCCAAGTTTTGTCATTAATTGCACTGAGAGTAGTGAGGTGTTTAGTATCCAGTATGGGGGAGATGTTACGTTACATAACATAGCAAAAATAAAAAGTAATTGAAAAAATTACGCCCACTCGTAAAATAAAAATAAATAAAACCAGCATAGATCCATCTTAAACCCGGTTCTATTAAGCATCGAGAGGGATCCAATTTCTTGAGGTGTAAATTTTTTCTTGATGTGTAAAATAGAGGGTAAATTTTACCTCATCAATAAAAACTAGAAGTTTCAATAAAGACACAAAATGATGTATTATCTGACTTTTTATTATGGGCTGGTCGATTGAAAAAATGAGAAAACTGGACTAAAAATGAGATACATCTATGCTGGTTCTAAAAATAGAGGGTAAGTTTTACCTCATCAATTAAAAAAAATAGAAGTTTCAATGAAGACACAAAATGATGTATTAAAAAAATAGAAGTTTCAATAAAGACACAAAATGATGTATTATCTGGCTTTATAATGGACTGGTCGATTGCCAAAATGGGAAAACTGGACTTTAGTGATGCCTAACAAATATCTGGTGTTATTACAGCTACTTTGATTGAAATTGTGTGCATAGACTTTTGAAAGTGTAAAGATCCAATTGAAGAGGAATGCTTATGCATGGGTTTAAAATGTCATTTTGGTCACACTTTTTGAGCACTGCCCATTCTATGCAGAATATTCTATCCATTTAAGATGGGAGCATACAAAATTTTAACATGCAAATATATGTGAAGAGCAGAATCGATGAGCAAAATTAAAGATCAAAGCTGTTTACAAAATTTAGGTGATGTGCACGAGCAACAGTATAAGATTTCGACCTTGCTATCAGATATAGAGAAACTTACAGAAGGATAAGGAAGGCATGCCAGCAGATATTAAGGAAACCATTTCAATCACCAAATAACTCATCCTTGAAAGTTTGTATTAATTACGTTCAAAGTTCCTACTTTGTAACACCAAAGACCAAAAGCAGTGTGTGGCTAAACATTCTTTCTCATTTTGAACCTGAGAACAGCTGTTGTAGAGAAGAGAGAGCTTGGTTACGCGAAAACATAATGTTGTTGATAACGCGATACGATTTGGTGAGATGATGAGGTACCAACATGAGGGTGCACTTTGAGGTTAGCTTACACAATTAGCGAGACAGGTTTAATTGATGCTATTCAAACAGGCATAGGTAAATTAATGATATTCCGCAGTAGGAGTTATGGATTTTAAGTTCATGGGAGGTAGTATGCTCTGGACTCATCTACTAACATTATTGCTAGATGGTTTTCATTTTACGTTAACACCTCTCTTGGCAATTTTTGGAAAATTAGAAAATCAGACCAACATTGACACGTATGAATTTGCTGGTATGCATGAAAAAGGGTAAAAATGGCTATTTTTTATTCTAAAATTAAAGTAGATGAGGGAGATAAAAAGTTAATTTCTTTATTTCGATTGTGATACATGGAAGTTTTGTATGTATTTTTAATTCCAAGTATTTTGATACTTTTTCCATGTAAACTTTTGAAGTCAAAGGGAGGTATTTTTAATTCCATGTATTTTGATACTTTTCCAATGTAAACTTTTGAATTCAAAGGGAATGTTTCAACTTCTCTAATAAAGCAAAACAAGGTATATATTAAGCTTAAATGTTAATTAACTTCTGTAATGAAGCAAACCAAGGTAACCAAGGTGCATATGAGGCCTAAATGTTAAAAATAAGCATTGTTGCATAAATAGGGTCTATATAAACCCTAGTGTGATTACGGCTTTGTTCATTTAAACATTTTTTGTAGCGCCTAAAACTTTGATATATTGACTAACCTATTTCATATGTCAAAGAAGAATAAATATCTAGAAATAACATGGTATGTTATGTATGTACTTGTATGTTTGTAAGTTCGTATTTTCACAGAGACGAGACACTCTACATTCCAAAGAATAAATATTTAGAAATAATATGATATGTTATACTTATGTATGTACTTTTATGTTTTCAAGTTCACACTTTCAAAGGACAAGACACCATGATAATGTATCTAATTAATTCATTAAATTTAATTGATTTCTTTTAAATATGATGAGTAAGATAGTTTGACCATTGCAATTGTGATGTGTGCATGATACAATATCTCTGCCTAGCTTCTCGCATGTTATGATGTTATGAGTTATCGTGATAGGAAAAAAGGGTAAATGACAAGTAGAAAGTGCGTGTTGTGTGGTGCACTTAATTTAGTTAAATGCTAATTTCATAACATGTTAGCACTTTAGGTCTTACCTACAAAATAGTTTAGGATGTAGTTGGAACTTGGAACACATTTAACCTGGGTGTAGTATTTAAACTTATTGATTGATTAATTTAAGGACTATCTATGTCAAATATAATTAAAGGAATAAAAAAGCATTTGGAATGAGTGAAGTGATTTGGAAAACTCTAGGTTAGTAATTAACATAATGTGTAAAGGTCAGGTTTATGCTAAACAAGAATAATTAAAAAATAAACTATAATATAATTAAAGTTTATGTTAAACCAGACTAACTAAAGGACAATGAAAGTTTATATGCTTTTAGAGTGCTTTTAGAGTTGGGTGCATCATGATTAAAAGAAAATAAAATTGAATATATCAAGTCACCATGTGGATATTAAAAATAAGGAAAATTACGATACTAAAAAAGAAAAAATTAAGAGAGACGTGAAAGGATAAAGATGAAATAAAACACTAATTTTGGAAGGTTGAGGGCCCAAGAGAAAATAAAAAGTTATTTTTCAGAAGTTAAGGTGCTTTTTCTTTGGTTAAGGGACCCAAGGATGAAGGGAAGATGGTAGAGTAGTGTGCATTGTTGGGTGATATTGAAACTATATTTGGAAGTGTTGACCTTGTGATTTATGGGTGAAATTATTGAACATGGTGTTGATATTGTGAAAAATCTCGCTTTTCTTACCATCTATGTGCCACGTGACTTGGTAGGCAGTGGAAAATAATAATATGCCATTGTGCTTGAGAAGTAGAATTGGTTTCGACAAATGAGCATGGCAAGGAAATAGACTACAAAACTTTTCCAACTAAACCTTCTTCAAAGGTCTTCACTTCATGAGAAGCC
Source organism: Pseudotsuga menziesii (assembly GCA_001517045.1). Lineage (NCBI taxonomy): Eukaryota > Viridiplantae > Streptophyta > Pinopsida > Pinales > Pinaceae > Pseudotsuga > Pseudotsuga menziesii. The sequence goes on along the minus strand of LPNX011040810.1, from coordinate 1,128,496 downwards.
AACCTTCAAACGTTGGTGTGTAATGGTAAGATGAAAATGTGTCTTTAGTTTCACTCATCATGTTATGATAATTGAATTAGGATGGGATTTGGTTTATGAGAGTAGCATTTTTTCTCTTACAAAAAAATGTTTAAGGAAAAGAAACTAAGATATTAACATGTAATGACCCTTCGATTTTCAAATTGTGAAATACCAATGATTACATTGATAATATTTGACATTTGATTTGATATCTACAATTGAATAACTAGGGAATTTTGACACAAAATCTAATATTTTTTTAATGTTCTACAATTAGGTTGCATGTTGAAAGGAGGTGAAGTCAATAGTAAGATCTTCAATATTTTCATGGATAGTGGTACATGTTTATCCTCATGTGTGATTCGTATGTGTTAGTGTGTCAGGGGGTCGCGGGTGCATATCCATCGAGGAAAAGATTTATGGAACCTTCCAGTGTATTTTGGTTCTTTCTGGAACCCTCATATGTATATTATAAAAGGAAAATAACCCTCGTCATTTTTTCAATACAAAGAAGTTGTAAAAATATTTTGCCAAGTAATAATACAATACAAAATTGTCATTGCCCCATGGTTTTACTTAGCATAAAAAGTTTCCACGTAAAATTTTTGTTTTATTATTGTTATTGTTGTTTTTTATGTTTCATATGTTTCTAACACTTAGCATCAAAGTTATGTTCTCTGAAAATTGTCTGGCTTAGGGTTTTTTGTGAAAGGGAGCTACAAAAATGGCAAGAGGTTTAACCGAGTTTGAGATTGAGAAATTAAATGGCGAGAATTTATCCTTGTGGATGATAAGGGTGAAGGATTTGCTAGTTCAAAATGACCAAACCCTAGCCTTGAAAACAATTGTGAAAAAATCCAGTAGCATGACAAGTGATAAATTGAAAAAGTTTGACATGAAAGTGGTTTTTACAATATTCTTTGCTTAGCACAAGGTATTGTTCAATGTTGCTAAAGAAAACAACGTTGAAGGCCTTTTGGAGAAACTTGAGAAATTATGACCAAGTCAACAACAAATAATGTTTTCATAAAGAAAATAACTTTATCCTCTGAGGATGAAGGAAGGAAACAACTTTATCATCTGAGGATGGAGGGTTCCTCTATGGCAGATCATCTAAATGAGTTTAATACCCTAATCAATAAACTAATCTTGGTTAATGCAAAGATAGACGATGAGGACAAAGCACTCATCTTGCTTTGTTCCCTCTAGATGCCTACAGTCATTTGGTGATGACCATCACCAATTTATCATCAGGAACCCCCTACTAGTGAAGTTGTATTTGTGAGAGGTTGATCTAGTGAAAGGGGCCAACAACGTAGATCACGGGCCAAATTTAAGTCAAGAGGATGCACATTGAAGGGAGTTGCTAGAATTGTGGGAAGGGCAATTGAGGAAGGGTTGTTGGCATTCGAAATAAAGAAAATAAGGATCGACCATCAATCGAGGAAGGGTTGTTGGCATTCGAAATAAAGAAAATAAGGATCAACCATCAATCGAGGAAGGATTGTTGGCATTCGAAATAAAGAAAATAAGGATCGACCATCAATTGAGGAAGGATTGTTGGCATTTGAAATAAAGAAAATAAGGATCGACCATCAATTGAGGTCGGTACAATAGATTCAAAAGAGATAGCAACATGTGAGGCCTTCTTTCTGAGTAACAACAGATATGTTTTTTACGTCTAGGTCTTGTACTTAGATAGATCTTTCCACATGTCTCCACATTGAAATTGGTTTGTTAAATATCAACTCTATAGTGGTGGGGCGGTCTATTTGGGTGATGATTATTCCTTAGAAATTATGGAACATTAGGATCAAGCTGGACAATAACAAAGGAATGACGCTATGTGATATACGACATGTGCCTAATCTATGAAAGAATTTGTTCTCTATTAAGTGATGTATACATTGAGGTATTCTACTACCTTTGGTGACAATCATTGTAAAATTCCCAAGTGAGCCCTAATGGTAGCAAAAACAAAATCTTATGGGACCTTATATCATTTTTTTGGCGATATAGTGGCAAACCATGCAACAACAACAAACTTAAGGAATGCTCTACATGTAGTGATCTTATGGCATCAACACTTTGAACATATGAATGAAAAATGTTTGAAAAGTCTACATGACCGAGGTATGCTTTCTAATATCGAGTTTTGTAATTGATACATGTGTGAGCATTGCATTTTTGGTAACTAGAAGATGGTTCAGTTTACTACAATATTTGATAAAAGTTATACAACTTGTTCATTATGATATATTTCTACCAATCCCCACTCAATCTATTAATGGTGCTAGGTATTTTTCTAACTTTTATAGATGATTAATTTACAGACTTGTGACCCAATGTCACATCGATCAAATCCTTAACTTCTTCGGAGTGGCGTAACCTCCAAGGGGAGAGCCCTTATAAAACACTTGTGAACACTTGGCCACCAAATCTAGATCTTCCTATGCAGCCACCAAATCTAGATCTTCCTGTGCAATTTGTATTAGTAACCAGTGCCTTTATGGAGTCAATTGAATAGTGAAGAAAGCATACTAAGACATATAGATGGTGTAAGTGTTATTCAAACCAAAGTAAATAGTTATAGCAAGCTCCCTCTACCAAACAATTGCATTAGGCATGTAATCATTCATTAAAGAAAAAGGAAAATTGTTTGAGCATTGTCGCAACTGATGTAATCAAGACAACTTTATCATTAACAACCACTTTAGTGTTCTATAACAGTTTGTATTAGCATCTAGTTTATATGACAGTATTTGCAATAGTAGATCAATGTAGCAGCATGATGTATGACCAATCAAGTAAATACCATTCACCATTAAAGTGTCATTAATTAATATTACCATAGTAAATACAAAATGTTTAATCAATGGATGATATCAGTTCTAATTAAGAGCAGTCATGTAGCTCTTAATAGCACCATAATTATGGTTTAGCCTTCTAAAACAATATTAACATATGTCTAATATAGCATACCTTTATAAATAATAATTATAACATATGTCTAATATAGCATATCCAATAATAATTTGGTATTTTCCTTCATAAACTTAGCCTAACATTTGATGTACAAACAATAAATGTACTTGTATAGATAAATATGGCAATATACCAGCATGTAGTTTATATTGCAAATGTGCACCAACTAAATCATAAACCCAATATAATAGGAGTCTTTATATTATATAAATATCAACCAATGATATTATTCACAACAACTTGTAACAACAATCACAAAACATTAATCATGCCAAAGTTGATCTTTACTAACCTTTGTTTAGTATCCTTTTGCAAGTCTATTTGATGTCTTTCTGTGGTGGGTTTTATGACAGCAGATAGGTATGACAAGTCTACTGCAGCAGCAGTCCTAAAATGGAGGCAAAAGAGGGATGGCAAAGGGGACATATAGGGCTTAAAGGCAATGACGGGGTTGCAAAATCAAGGTTGAGGTCCTAGGATAATAGGTCGAGGGTAGGGCAGGCTTAGGAGACGACAAAGCAGGGTGGCCGAGGGTGAAAAGAAGACGACCTAAGGTTGTAAGGTGGAAAAGGAGCAGGTCATGGGTGTAAAGAAGGAGAAATAGAGTTGTTAGGGAAGGAATATGGGTAGAATTAGGGTTTATTTTTAGGTTTTTATGATTTTGTTTTTTTAGGGTTTTAGGGCTTTCACAAAATTTCCCCTAGGGTTTTTTAGGGATAAATAGGCAGGTTGAAATTGTAGGAGAGAGAACTGAAATTTTAGGGAGGCCAAAAAAATTGAAAAAAATGGTTTATTTTTATTTTTAGGGTTTCAGACATAAAATTGTAGACCTAATTCTAACTCTAATTTTACCATGAAAATACAACGTTACACATGTAAATGCTAGAATTTTGATAACAAAAAAGTTGATAAACAAGGGTTTTAATGGATGAAACTCTAAACCCTAAACCCTAGCCCTAGAGGAAGGTGATCATCCTTCCTCTTGGAGTAATTTCTCCATGTCCACTAAACTAGAGTTTCCAATGACAACCTGTAAGGTTCGTTATATGAGCATAATCTAGGGAAAAATTGGAGATGCAAGGCTAAACTTAGGAAAAACTTATCAAGGGAGCGTTTTCCACCATGCAAAGAGGATAGAAGGCAAACAAAAGGCTCTATTTGGAAAAAAATGCAATTCTATGGCCACCATTCGATCATTCAAGAAGCAAGAGTTTAGCTACATTTCACCAAAGAAGGCTAAAAACTAGACTTACTAGAGCTTGTATTCTTACAACGATTCCTAGCATCCACTAAGCATGGCAAAAAACCTTAGAAAGCATTCCAATTTCATCCACAAGATCAAGAAGAAGCCACTCCAAGAGGTGTGCATCACTTTCCAAAAGACTACCTTGGGTAAAATAACAACATTATGTAACTTACCCACATACATTTCCACATACCTATAATAGTTTTGTTGAAATAGATTGTTGGAAACTTAACGATACTGGACAAAATGGTTGAACACTTCTTAAAGAATTTTTTTGAATAGGGCACACCATGGATTGATCGACTTCTGCACAAATTGTCGCAAGATAGTGCTATAAATACTAGTATGGGGACATCGTCGATTGGAATATAACATAAAAAAATTTCATGTGGTAATCAACAATATGTACCAAATCTTCTGTTACCCCATCACTAAGTAAAGCAGCAAAAGCGTTGATCCATTATTCATTGTTGACGGAGAATGCTTCTTCTCCCAAACATGTGCGAGGGAGAGGGTCCACTATGATGTTCCAAGGTCTTGAAAATTTGTATACCGTTGGACCAAGGAACTTCCGTAATCGTTATCTTCTATAAACCTGTTATTTTCTTCCAAGAGAGCTAAAATATCATAAAAAATTGAAACTAGAGAACTTAGCATTTGTTTATATTCTTCAGTTTCTTCAACTAAGGCTTCTAGGTATTAAGTTTCTGGAGGAATTTCATCTTTGTCTTCAAGAATCCCTTCATCTTCGTACATAACGACCATGATGTCAATGACCAAGTCTTGAACAATGGATTCTTTAAGAAAACATTATGAGTGTTGATCTTCATTATAAATTTCGTCATCAAGGAGTGCTTCATGCTCTTCTGATACCTATTTGTCAATATTTGTATACTCGTCCTTTATAATCTTTAGGATTTTTTCCCTTAGTATTGGGATCCCAATGATTGCAGAATGCCTCAACCAGTTACAGAAAGGATGATATCCCCCTAGAATGGAGTCCCTCATACCAAGCACCCATTTCTTGATTACCTCTTAGCTCAAAGGACATTACGAACTACTACATAATGATGTCCTCGTCTGTGATATCCCATGCTACAAGAACTTCTTTGAACTTCATAACATGCGTTGAACAGTGTTTTCACCCTTGTTGAACATTGGGATAGATTTTAAACATTGATGTTTATCAAACTTAATTGGGTATCTTGGAATACTTGAGAAGTCAAATGGATCGAGGATCCCCATATCTTATGCTTAAGATTGCTTGCTTTGAACATATTTATATTTTCTTCAATGGAGTCGCCTGCAAAGTTAGCCTTTCACAAAAATTTACCAAAGCAAATCTTATCGTTTCATCTTGTTCTTATATAACACACTTGATTTTCTTCAATCAGATTCGCCAAGAAATACATGTCAAGTTTTACTAAACAATTCTCGCTAGGTACAAAACAATAGTTACCCGAATGATAGGCTGAGTTCTTTATGGAGTCCCAGAATAAGCCTTGAAGAGATGGGAATGTTATTCTCGGGTTTGTTGAGATAAAACACCAAGTGGCAGTAGACATAGGAACATTTTTCAACTAAAACGAAGTGAAAATTGGAGACCTTTCATAAATACCTTGAAAAAAGACAATTATATTCTGACATCTAGTCAACCTGACTACTTTGAGCATCACACAAAGGGACACATATCTTTTTAACAAGTATTTATGTGAATTAATGTTTGTGATTACCGATGAGCAACTTTTATCTCTCATTGGATAGCACTCCTGATGATGATTCCCATTGGGATTAAAAAGTGTTGAGATCGTTTTGACATATAATGCAAAGGATTAGATTTTAAAAAAAGTAATATATATGCAATCATGTAACCAAGGACTTACCTTAAGACTTACCAAGTGTCGTTTTATCCGAGGGTGTAAATGAATCTAGATAAACCACTTCAATGTTTGAAACGTCCTCGGCAACGACGCCAGAAATGTTACCAAACAAACTAGCAAGGCTAGTGCCCAGTAGGCATGTATACATACTTATGACCCAATGTCACCTCGATCACAAATCCTTAACGTCTTTGGGGTGTCGTAACCTCCAAGGGGAGAGCCCTTATAGAACACATGTGAAAACTTGGACACCAAATGTATATCTTCCTATATAATTTGTGTTAGTGACCAGTGCCTTTATGTAGTCAATTGAAGAATGAATAAAGCATACTAAAAAATATAGATGGTGTAAGTGTTATTCAAACCAAAGTAAACAGTTATAGCAAGATTCCTCCAACAAAAAATTGCATTAGGCATGTAATCATTCATTAAAGAAAAAGGAAAATTGTATGAGAACTACTGCAACTGATGTAATCAAGACAACTGTATCATTAATAACCACTTCAGTATTCTATAACAGTTTGTATCAGCATCTAGTTTATATAACAATATTTGCAATAGTAGATCAGTGTAGAAGCATGACGTACGACCAATAAGTTAAATACCATTCACCATTAAAGTGTCAATAACTAATATTACCATAGTAAATACACAATGTTCAATCAGTGGATGATATCAGTGCTAATTAGGAGCAGTCTTGTAGCTCTTAGTAGAACTCATTATGATTTATCCTTCTAAACAGTAGTAGCATATGTCTAATATAGCGGAACTTTATCCAATGATAATTTTATATTTTCCTTCATAAACTTGGCCTAACATTTAATGACAAATAGTAAATGTACTTGCATAGATAAATATTGGCAGTATACCAACATATAGTTTATATTGTAAATGTGCACCAACTGATTCATAAACAGACTATAACAGTAGTGTCTTTATATTGTATAAACATCAACTAATGATATTATCACAACCACTTGTAACAACAATCACAAAACATTAATCATGCCAAAGTTAATGTTTACTAACCTTTGTTTAGTCTCCTTTTGCAAGTCTGTTTGATGTCCTTTTGTGGTAGGTTGCAGCAACAGTCCTAAAATGGAGGGAAAAAGAGGGATGGGAAAAGGGACAACTAGGGATGAGAGGCAAGGAGGGGATTGCAAAAACAAGGTCGAGGATCTACGATATTTGGTTGACAGTAGGGAAGGCTTAGGAGAGGATAGGGAATGGTGGTCAAGGGGGAAGAGAAGAAAACCTAAGGCTGTATGGTGGAAAAGGAGGTCATGGGTGTAAAGGAGTAATAGGGCTGTTAGGGAATGAATAGGGTTAGAATTAGGGTTTATTTTTAGGTTTTTTGGATTTTTGTTTTTTAGGGTTTGGGGGCTTTCACAATTTTTTCTCTAGGGACTTTTAGGGATAAATAGCCAGGCCGAATTTGTAGGAGAGAGGGCACAAATTTTAGGGAGGCCAAAAAAGTTGAAAATTTTTATTCTTTTTATTTTTAGAGTTTCAAAAGTAAATTTGTAGACCTAATTCTAACCCTAATTCTACCATGAAAATGCAAAGTTACACATGCAGATGCAATAATTTTGATAATTAAAAAAAGAAGATAAACAAGGGTTTTAATGGATGAAACCTTAAACCCTAGACATATAGGAAAGTAACTTCTCCCTATCCAGTAAACTAGTGCTTCTTATGACAACATATAGGGTTCATTATAGGAGTCTAATCTAGGGAAAAATTAGCAATACAAGGCTAAACTTGAGAAAACCTCCTCAAGGGAGTGTTTTACACCATGCAAAGAGGACAGAAGGCAGACAAAGGGATCTATTAAGATAAAATGAAGCTTGATGGCCACCATTCAATCATTCAAGAAGCAAGAATTTACCTACCTTTCACCAAGCAAAGCTAAAAATTAGACTTATTGGAGCTTGTGTTCTTCCAACAATTCCTATCATCCACAAAGCATGGGAAAACACTTAGAAAACATTCCAAATTCATTCACAAGAGAAAGAAAAATCCACTCCAAGAGGTTTGCATCACTTTCCAAACGACTATCTTGGGCAAATGAGCAACATAATATAATGTATCCCTTATGTTATGATTTACAAATTGAGTGAGGAAGCTTATTTATAATCTTCTCAACTCACTTTTACAAAACAACCAGGTCGACATGCCAATAAAATGTCAATATGAAAATATAACATAAAATAGAAATATTTGTGGGTAACGTGGGGCATTTTCCCTAGGTCGTCCATACCTGAAATTTTTCCTTTGTATTTAGAGACAATCCATGATAAGATCTCATTGATGATAAGTTGAGTACATACCAGGATATTCATCATAATAGGAAAGGATAGCTGGATGATAGTGGGAACCTAGTAGCCTTCATATTGATACCGCAGAGAGGTATTTCTTTCGCAATATTAATTTATCCATGCGTCTATTGAGCTTATGTATGGGCTAGGTCTATCATACATTTCCATTGAGAAAAACGGATTTTGAACTTGGGGGACGGTTTGCAAACGTGGAACCTGCAAATATTTATAAGCTAGTTGTAACCTATCTCTGCACCTGCTTAAACACTGCAATGGATACACAATCATATTGTTCATCTTTGTAACGATGATGTTAGTATCACCAATAATATTTAAAATTTTGAAATTGTTAGCCACAAAATTCATACCTTTATATTTCAAGCCAAAAGATAAACAATAGAAATTATGACAATGTGAAATGAATATCATACCTATCCACTTACCTGTATTGGTTTTGTTGAAATATATCATTGAAAACTTATCGATACTGGATAGAAATGGTTGAACACTTATTGAATAATGTTGTTGATTAGGGCACACCATCATTGGATTAATAAACTTATGCACAACTTGCAGCAAGAAAGTGCTAGAATTACTGGTATGTGGACATTGTTAGCTAGAAGATAACATAAAAACTCTGCATAGGACCACATCTTTCACTACACCATCACTAAGAAAGTCAACAAAAGTGTTAATCCATTCTTCATTGCTGACATAGAAGGCTTCTTCTCCTAAACATGTGTGAGGGAGAGGGTCCACTATGATTCTGCAAGTCCTTGAAGATTCATATACCGGTGGGCCAAGGAACTTTTCGTACTCGTTATCTTCTACAAACCTATTACTTTCTTCCAAGAGAGCCAAAATATCATAAGAAACTGTAACTGGAGAACTTATCATTTCTTTATATTCTTCAATTTCTTCAACTAGGGCTTCTTGGTCTTTATTTTTTGAAGGAATTTCATCTTCTCCTTCAGGAATCCCTTCATCTTTGTACATAAGGGCCATGATTTCAGTGACCAAGTCTTGAAAAATGGCTTCTTCAAACAAACCTTCTAAGCATTGATTTTCAATATAAACTCCGTCATTAAGGAGTGCTTCATACTCTTATGATATCTGCTCGCTAATTTTTGTATGCTCGTCCTTTATAATCTTCGAGATTTCTTCCTTAGTATTGAGATCCCACTGATTGCAGAATCCCTCAACCAATTACACAAAGGAATATATCCCCTTAAGGGGAGTCCCTCATACTAAGCATCCATATCCTAATTACCTCCTAGTTCAAAGGACATTATGAACAACTACATAATGATGTCCTCATCTGTGATATCCCATGCCACCATAACTTCTTTGAACTTTGTAGCATGCGTTGTAACAATATTTTCACCCTTGTGGAACATTGGGATAGATTTTAAACAACGATGTTTACCAAACTTATTTGGGTATACTGGAGTAATTTAGAATTCAAATGGATCGAGGATCCCCATATCTTATGCTTGAGATTTCTTGCTTTGAACCTCTTTATATTTTCTTCACTGGAGTTTCCTGCAAAGTTAGCCTTTCACAAAAATTTGTCAAAGCAAAGCTTACCTCTTAGTCTTGTTATTTCGTAGGAGTCTCTAGGAGAGACTTGCCAAGTTAAGCTAAACAAATCTCACCAAATACAAAACAAGAACGTACCTAAATGATTGGTAGATTTCTTTTTGGAGTCGACAAATAATCCTATCGGATCAATATTTACAAGTAATATGTATGCAATCATGTAACTAAGGACTTATCTTAATACTTACCAAGTGTCATTTTTTCCAAGGGTGTAAATGAATATAGATAAACCACTTCAATATTTGAAACGCCCCTGCCAACTGCACCAAAAATGTTACCAGACAAAATAATAGGGCTAGTTCCCAGTAAGCACATGTATAGATTTGTGACCCAATGTCATGCCGATCACAAATCCTTAACTTCTTTGGAATATAGTAACCTTCAAGGGGATAGCCCGTATAAAAAAACCTATGAACACTTAGCCACCAAATCTAAATCTTCCTATGCAATTTGTGTTAGTGACAAGTTCCTTTATGGAGTCAATTGAAGAATGAAGAAAGCATACTAAGAAATATAGATGGTGTAAGTGTTATTCAAACCAAAGTAAATAGTTATAGCATGCTTCTTCCACCAAACAATTGCATTAGGCATGTAATCATTCATTAAATAAAAAGGAAAATTCTATGAGCACTACTGTAACTGATGTAATCAAGACCACTGTATCATTATAAACCACTTCAATATTCTATAACAGTTTGTATCAGCATCTAGTTTATATGAGAGTATTTGCAACAGTAGATCAGTGTAGCAACCTGGCATATGACCAATCATTTAAATACCATTCACCATTAAAATGTTATTAACTAATATTACCATAGTAAATAAACAATGTTTAATCATTGGATGATATGAGTCCTAATTAGGAGCAGTTGTGTAGCTCTTGGTAGCACTGTAATTATGATTTATCCTTCTAAACAATAGTAACATATGTCTAATACAATATACCTTTATCCAATAATAATTTGGTAATTTCCTTCACAAACATGGCCTAACATTTGCTGGAAAATAGTAAATGTACTTGCATAGATAAATATGGCAGTATACCAACATGTAGTTTGTATTGCAAATGTTTAACAACTAAATCATAAACTTAGAATAACATCAGTGCATTTATATTGTATAAACATCAACCAATTATATTATTCACGACCATCAATCACAAAACATCAAGCATGCCAACATTTATGCTTATTAACCTATGTTTAGTCTCCTTTTGCAAGTCTCTTTGATGTCCTTTTGTGGCATATTTTATGACAGTAGAGAGGTATGGCAGGTTTTTTGCAACAACAGTCCTAAAATGGATGCAAAATAGGGCTGGAAAAAGGGACATTTAGGGATGAAAGGAAAGGAGGGGTCTGCAAAAGCAAGGTCGAGGTCCTATGATAATAGGTTGAGGGTAGGGCAGGGTTAGGAGAGGATAAGTAAGGGTGGAGAAGGGAGGAAAGAAGAAAACCTAATGTTATAAAGTGGAAAAGGAACAGGTTGTGGGTGTAAAGAAGGAGAAATAGGGTTGTTAAGGAAGGAATAAAGGTAGAATTAGGGTTTATTTCTAGGTTTTCAGGATTTTTTTTTTTAGGATTTTAGGGCTTCCACAAATTTTACCCTAAGGTTTTTTAGGGATAAATAGGAAGGTCGAATGAGTAGGAGAGAGGGCTGTTATTTTAGGGGGGCAAAAAAAATTGAAATTTTTAATTTTAATTTTTTTAATTTTCAAACATAAAATTGCAAACCTAATTCTAACCCTAATTATACCATGAAAATGCAATAATTTTGATAAAAAAAAATGATAAACAAGGGTTTTAATGGATGAATCCTTAAACCCTGGTCCTAAAGGAAGGTGACTAGCCTTGCCTTCCACTTGGAGTAACTTCTCCCTGTCCACTAAACTAAATATTCCTATCACAACATCTAGGGTTCGTTATAGGATCCTAATCTAGGGTAAAATTGGAGATTCGATGTTAAACTTGGGAAAAACTCATTAAGGGAGCATTTTCCACCATGAAAAGAGGATAAAAGGCAGACAAAAGTCTTTATTTAGAAAAAATGCAGGTCTATGGCCACCATTCGATCATTCAAGATGCAAGATTTCACCTACCTTTCACCAAACAAGGATAAAAACTAGACTTACTAGAGCTTGTGTTCTTCCAACAATTCCTATCATCCAGTGAGCATGAGAAAAAACTTAGAAAGCATTCCAAATTCATCCACAAAGGTAAATCAACAATTCCACTAATCCATCGTAATCCCAAAGGAATGATCAAAGGTTCTGTCCATAACCACCTCTCAAAAGGTACTAATAACACCTCATCAAGTCTCAAAATAAAAATATGACCCCTCTCCTTGGGAAAATATCTGAAGGCACGTTGGTACTAGTACCACGTAATACCCCATTAATCCTATAAATGGTGCTAGGTATTTTTCTAAATTTTCTAAATGATTAATCTAGCATAGTGTGGGTTCATTTTATGAAGAATAAGACATATACCTTTGAAGAATATAAAGAGTTCAAGGCACAAGCAGAAAAAATAATGGGAAAGTCTATTTTATGTCTCAAGTTGTTGAAATATTGTAAATTCAAAGGATATTCTAAATGTATTTTACTGATTAACACCAAGGGAGGTGTTGTATTCCTACGTCGGGATGTTACTATTGTAATTGGTCATCATAGAGTCATGAGGTAAAGCCTCCATTATAAGTCGAGTCAATAGTACCCTTATATAATATAATATAATACGGTTTCATGATTTCCTAGGTGAAGTCGGCCCAGACAGTTTAGTGGGGCTAACTTGTTAGGTTAAATGTCAAGTGACAAAAAAGAGTATAAGTAGAGGAGTTGTGATTCTCATTTGAACATAGACTTGTGTATTGCACAAAGGAGAGAGAGAGAGACCAACAAGGAGGAGGATTACCTATTTTGGGGTTTTATCTTATACATCCATAAAGAATAATTTTTGTTGGGTTTTCTTCCCCATGAGGGTTTCCCAGGATAAATCTTTGTGTTCTTTTGTGTCGATGTGCTTGTTTATCTTTCAGTGATCCTTTTTCATATGGTTATGATGTTATGATCCTAAATGTTATTAGATCTTGTATAAACATTAAAAACTTAACATCGTATCATATCTACCATGAAATAAGTCTTTATGCAGCTGAAACACTACTACAGCTACAACAACTGAATATTAGGGTTTCATGCTTGAAAACTCTAGAAGACAAAAACTACACATGTTGGGACTTTCTCTATAACACGATATTGGAGAATGATCAGGAGATTAAACTTTGACAGACCGAATATGAAGTCCTAATGTACCCTGTGTAAAATTTTCAGCCTCATTTTCGCTATAATATAAGAGATATGATTCCTCCAACTCAGGGTTCCAACCTCTCCCGTAATTCATCCTTAAATATGTGACATATGGATAATTACTATATCACAGGCTAGGGAGGTTCAAATGAAATTTATCAAGATTTTTCAGATAGGGAACAAACTGTAGTTTTTGTGGTAAAAGTTTCAGACCCCAAAGGTGAAACAGTGACACGTGGAAGTCTGTACAAGTTCGCTATGTTGAACAGTCCTAAAATAAGTCACCTTGGGAAAATTTATGTAAGTCCCAATTGGTGAAACTGATTCTACTCTAACCTATGGGTTTGGAAAGAAGACAGACCAGGATACCTTAGTACCATTTTTCAGACCCACAGGAATAGGAATTTCAGAGATGCAACAGAAACAATATCAGACAATTCTGCAGAAAAAACTGGAAAAAAACTAGGGCTTTTTGTTCCGGGTACTTCCCTCTACCAACTAGCTAAAAAAGGAGGAACATAATACTCGCCCTAGAAGGGTGCACATTTCTATGGAAGAAGTTCTTCATTCTGTGGATTTTCAATTTTTTACCTAACACTCCTGCCCTGGGAAAACTAGGGCATCAGATATTTCACAGTTTTGGGAAAATGAGTATGATGATCAGCTCGCCTTGAGGAGGCACATCTTTCTATCCAATCAGATATAAAATATACCTAAGTCGAAAAATTAGGGTTTATCTGTCAAACCCTAGGTCCACTAGAAGGAGTCTTCCAGAAAGATTTTAAGCTAGCATCAAGTTGAAGCAATCTCATTGGTAAGTTCTATCCTCTTTGTTTCCATTTGAGGTTCTCATTTTTATCATGATGACAAACAGTACTAATCTTGAGAACAAGATTGAAGAAGCCGAGAACCTATGAGCATGGAATTATAGAGTGCTTCTCATATCTGGAGAAGCATGACCTAGAGAACTATGTCAAAGAAGAAGTTGCAGATCCAAAAGGAGATGAAGACAAAGCACAAGAAGGACTTAGTCAAATCCAAGAGGATGATTTTTGTCTCCATTGGATATCACATGTATCATCCTTTTAGACTCCCAAGGATATGTTCGGTACAATGACCATCTTGTACGAAATAAAGAATGAAATTAGAGAACCAATACATAGGTTCCCAAAATCAGTAGAAGGATCCTAGACATAAGGATCAAGAAGGAGTCTACCATACAAACAAAAGACAAGTATTTGAATTGTCATTATTTAGTTGTGTTCAAATAAATGTATTATGCATGATAGAATGGTTGAATTAATGACAATATACTACTAATATGCATGTTATGGGTAAGTAGCCCATGGTGCTATACAACACTCCATTTCTACTTATCTAGATTGAAACCTCTTTGTTGACATATTGAGACTAGTGCACAATTTCAATAATGTTATGGTAGAGATGGAAGGAATATGGAAAGCTTCCGTGTATGGATTAATGTTGTATTGGATAAAATAGTTGCATGATTATATCATTATGCATAATAATTTTTCACTATGCATATCTATTATGAAAGGTTTCTAACCATGCAATTGGTTTATGTGACTTGTAGGAAAGATTGTATACAAACGCCTACAAGAAAAGGAGGATAATACTTGTTCTGAATAACGAGTGATGACAGTTCAAGATTCACTCCAATAAACATACATAAAGATGAACCTTAATCTCCCAGGGTCAAAGACACCGTGATGGAAGATAGAGATTCATAAGAATATAAGAGAGTGGTAGATCTATCTCAAGATATGAAGACCACCTTGGGCACGAGAGATAATTCAAGATGAAGAAAAGTATGACTGGACTTCCAACTAAAGTAACAGGCCTCAGATACACTCTAGTTATGTGGCACAGTTGAGTGACATCATTGACGCAGACCTTTCCAGCTATGGAAGAAGCTATGATCAAAGAGTACCAATTGATCATGGGGAATGATGTCTAGTATATGGTTCCAAGACCTAAAGGGAAGTCTGTAGTGTCTTCCATGTGGATCTACAAGATCAAGTATACAAGGCAAGGTTCGTGGTTTGTCTCAGAAAGAGGGAGTATATTATGGCGTGACATACTCCATTGACCAGAAACGCTTATCCACTGAAGCAGAAGTATATATCAAGAAAAGAACCACATGTGCAGAAAAGACTTTGTACGAGCTCAAAAGGAACCCATAGATAAGCACGTCCAGTTACATAAGGAGCTTGAAGATCACCTAAAGTGATGAATATGTTAAACTTTGCTACAAGGTTGAAGACAGAAACATATAGAAGAAATCAAGCCCACAGATGGGTGCAAGAGAAACTTTTTAACAAAGTTTGAGATAAAGGATCTTGGTATCTAGTAACCTGAGATGGATACATAGAATATCAATAGCAAAGGATGGTACCTATCACTCTAGTACAAAATGAAGAGGTAGGATGATGCTGCGCTTCAGGGGGAGTGACTACATAAGTTCGATGAGTTTGACATGGTACGACAAGATGGATAGATTCCTGATGGACCAAGGCTTTACCAAGAGTAAAGTGGGTTCCAACCTTAAAGGTTGAAATCGAAAGACTAGGATATGTTGATGACCTGACATGATGAACTCGTTGTAGATACAAAGAGGAAGTGTTGAGGATAGAAAGAGCACCTTAGGATGTTTGGGATAGAGTATGATCTCATGAAGAGGCTGAGTACATTGCAGCATGTTCAGCCTGTAGTGAAGCAGTGCGGCTTCGCAAAGTATGCTATGGAAATCTTAAGAATATTTGATATGTTGGATTGTAAATACATGGCCACACTCATGGATACCATCCTAAAAATATGATCTGATGAATCATCATAGTTGGTGGATGTGACTCAGGATCGAGAAGATCGAAGTGTTGTTGCAAAGGATAGAGAAGATCAAAGTGTTCCTGCAAAGGATCAATAAGATCAATTTTTTGTTGCAAAGGATCGAGATTCGAGAAGATCAAAGTGTTGCTACAAAGGATCAAGAATATTGAAGTGTTGCTGCAAATGATCAAGAAGATTGAAGTACTGCTGTAAAGGATCAAGAAGGTCGAAGTGCTGCTACGTAGGATCAAGAAGATAAAAGTGTTATTGCAAAGGATCAAGTGATTGAGTGATGCAGAAGATAAAGACTCGGTATTGTAGAAGGTGATGTTCCAGTACTGAAGACATTGAAGAATGATTGTTCCAATCGCTGATTGTGAAAACTTCCTATGATGTATAGATGTATTGCCTTGATACTGTTGAAGATTCTCTCTCGTGTTACTCCTATAGTTGATGGTGTTGTTGTCAATAGAATACCCTTCTCGTTAAGGGGGAGTGTTGAAATATTGTAACTTCAAAGGATATTCTAAATGTATTTTACTGATGTACCCTAAGGGAGATATTTTATTCCTTCTAGGATGTTACTATTGTAATTGGTCATCATAGAGTCATGAGGTAAAGCCTCCATTGTAATTTGGGTCAATAGTACCTTAATATAATATAATAAAATATTGTTTTGTAATTTCCTAGGTGAAGTTGGCCCAGACAGTTTAGTGGGGTTGACTTGTTTGGTTAAATGTCAAGTGACAAAAAAAAGTAAAAATAGAGGAGTTGTGCTTCTCATTTGAACACATACTCACACTTGTGTATTGCGCACAGGAGAGAGAGAGAGAGAGAGAGAGAGAGAGAGAGATACCAGCAAGGAGGAGGTTACCTATTTTGGGGTTTTATCCTTAACATCTATATAGAGGAATTTTTGTTGGGTTTTCTTCCCCATTAGGGTTTCCCAAGATAAATCTCTATGTTCTTTTGTGTGGTTGTGATTTTCTATCTTTCAGTGATCCTTTTTCATATGGTTATGATGTTATGATGTTAAATGTTATTAGATCTTGTATAACCATTAAAAACTTAACACAAGTCAGATAATGGAGGAGGGTATTGCTCCAAGGAATTTGGTAATTTTTGTACAAGGGAATAAATTAAGCAGCAAAACATTGTTTCATATTCTCCACAACAAAAATGGTGTGGCTAAGTAGATGAATCATACAATCATTGAACATGCAAGAAGTATGTTGAACACATTTGGTTTTGATCATGGATTTTGGACATAGGTTATTAGTACAATTGCTTACCTTATTAATAGATCACCTACAACTATGTTGGATGGATATATTTCAAAGGAGGTTTGTTGTGGTAAGTTCGTTGATACTCTCATTAGTGCAACTTTGGTCATGATGCATTTTTCCATGTGCTTAGGGTAAAAATTTCCAAACTTGACCCAAAGTCAAGGTAATGTGTTTTTTTTGTTATGATAATATAATAATGGGGTATAGAGTTTGATATCGTACTTACCATAAGGTGATAGTTGTTGAAAAGTACCAAGGAAGTGTTTTCTCACCTTGTGATGCCTTGGGTGGACAATAACACTTAAGTTGTGGTCCCTAGTACTTTATAAAGTGTGAATGACTTTATTTTTATAAGTGGGTTTGAGTTTTAAAAATTTTAAATTTGACTTTATGAGAATTAAAAAAAAGGTGGGTGAATAGCTAATGTCTCATTTAATATTTAAAAGTGAGTTAATGACTTTTAATGAGAAAATTTAGATTTAATGTGGCCCCTAGATCTCATGTAGTCACTTTTAATCATAGCCATTTATCTTGAGGAGGTGGTTACTCAAACAAAAAGAGGGAAAATGCATGTTGACTCATTCATCATTCACTTTCACAAAAGAGAATTTTGGAGAGGAGAAGAGCAAGAAGACAAACGTCAATTTTGAGAGACGAAGAGGAAAAACCCTTGCACAGAAATAGATAAGACTGAGCGGGGCACGAATAACAAGGAGTGGGAATAAGTTTCAAAGCAGGTTGTACCATCATTTATTGCAGGTCGTACTAAGAACAAAAATCGATAAGGTTGGCACTATTTTTTAGGCTAAAAATAGGTACTGAAATTGAGACAACATGTATGTTAGCACCATATTTGAATAATTTTGGATTATTGAAGGGTTTGGCATTAGGGAAATTTTGAGGTAAAAAATGGGCCTTGAAACAAAAAATGTACTATCAAAATTCACTTTAAAAGAATCAATCACATTCTAAAGGATGACATCATTTATAATATTTGATGTGCCATTGGTTGAGTTAAGGATGCTAATTTGTCAAATTGTAAATGGTGAGTGAAAACCCATAATTAACTATATCAATGTTGTAAGTAAGATACTCATTATGAAAATAGTACTTATAGATTATTTTGGAATATAATATAAATGTACTAAAGTACTTAAAAAGAAAATACTCTTCATATTTCCATATAAAATAAATTAGAAATATTAAAAAAGTAAATATTTTATTCAAAACTAGAATTATGTAATTATTTTTTCAATATTTAAAATATATATGTCAAATCTTTATTTAAAATCAAAATTACTTATCTTATAATAAAAACAATTTGATGATTAATAGTTTTTGTTTTTTAAATACTTATTATATNTAATATTAATAATTTTTTTTTAAATTTAAGTATTATTCAAGGTTTATATTTTACCATCACTTTTTAACTTTTGAAACACCTACATCTATACCAACATAAATTAGACATGTACATTCAAATTACAAAACCAAATGCATACATAAAATCTTAATGTAACAATTTGAATGAACTGTTATATCATAATAGGATATTATATTATTATAATTTTTATTACATATAATAATAATGTTTATTACATATAATTTCATTTGCTTAATATTAACTCAACTTTTTGGTGGTAGAAATTTATATATTATTCCTTCATCCCAATATTAACATTTTTCTTTTAATTTATTTAATGATGTTATTAATTATTGTATTAAAAATGATATATAATATACATAATAAGAAACTATTAAAAATGAGTTTACACGTGATTTTGAAAGTGTATTAAAAATATGAAAAATAAAATAATTTTTTTTTTTTAATTTATAGTTTTATATTTATATTTTAAAATTAATTTTAATTTTTAATATATATATGAAATGACAATTTATTCATTTAAATTTAAACTTTATGTTTAAAATTTAAAATTATAAATACATGGTTTATAAACATATTTTGAATATTGAAGAAGTAATTTATATTTCAAATTTCAAAATTAATATATTTTATTTTATGACTACATTACTTTATAAGTACATTTATCATATTATATTCAAAAGTAATTTATGTACTCAAAAGTATTTTACTTTTAGTCATATCAATCATATTATATTTAAAAGTAATTCATGTACTCAAAAGTACTTTACTTTCTGGCATATTAAATATGATTTTTTTATTGGTTTTATTTTATACATCTTTTCAATTTAACTTAACCATAGTTGCATTGGTTATAATGTAAGAGATGAGTTGTAAATATAGCTTCCCCATAAAATGCGTAACTCATAATATTTTATTATATCTCTTATGATGCCCATTTTAGACGTCAAAATTCCCCTAATGGAAATGACTTTATCTGAAAATGTTATGAAGGCGCCCTTTAAGTTAACAGGGGTGCATGAATCATTCATAGTAGATTGTCGGACGATGAAAGGATTTGGATCCACGGTGGTGGATCGTTTTACATTTTGGAATAAGCAGTAGCAAAAATGAGGTAAAGAGTGTCATGAATCGATGGTTCAGATTCAGGAGGGTGAGTATCGACAGTGAAAAAACATTTCGTGGATCGGAGATGTAAGGCAGAATGCAGTTTTTAGATTTGCGGAGTACGTTAAATGGGAGCAATGTTGGAGGGTTGAGATTGATCCAAAGCTAGATCGATGGCACAAAAGCATTCCGCGCAGTGAACATGCCCGAACAAAGAAGCTTTTTCAAGTCGCAGAATGAGTTAAAACGGTGGAAAGATTGGACGGTGGAAAAAAGAGCGGAGATATATATGCGGTCTGGAATAATTCCGCGGATTGAACTATCATGGTCAAGGTCATGATTTCAATCCGCGGAAAGTAGTAAGGGAGGCAAAAATCAACGGTTGCGACGAGAGTTCAAGCTCGATCAATGGATAAGAAGCATTCCGTGATCAGAAGTTGCCCACTCGATCGGATAAAAAAGGACTGGCAGAATGTTAAAGTTCTCAATGTTTAATGGTCCCAATGAAGGTAGTTTAGAGATCGATGGTTGCTGTTGATTTCCCCAAATCAAGCTCTGCAGGTTGATAGTGTTGAGTGTTGGTATGAATATTTGGCATATCGAAGGCTTGGATTGCAAAAATGAACAGATATATGGTACAAATTGCATGAAGAAGCACAAGGGTTATGCAATATAAAAAACTATAAAAGCATCTACGTGGAGTTGAAAAATATTTGTCTTTCCTGAGCTTTGAAATTGATGAATACCCTGACTGTGTACAGAATGCCAGCGTGAACAAATCACAGAACTATGTAAAGTGACGAGGTAGGCATTTTCAAACCTTCTAAGTATTTTTGGAATGGATAGAATGGATGAGGTAGAGGTAATAGAAGTAGCAGATAATGAGGAGTAGGGGTTTCTTATCAAAGGGATGAGAAGAGTTTTGAAGATAAAAATGCTGAAATTGCTGATACTATCCTAAGGAATGAGACAATTGAAACATCTAAGAATAGGTTGAAGGTTCTTAAGGACCAAGGTAACGATACCTGTGGTGTTTTGAAATCCTTCTTTTTTATTTTTTCTCTGTCAACCAGAACCCTAATTGCCCTGAGTTTGTCGAATGGTGCGTAAGTAATTATTCTGAAACTGAAGGAGTCATTATGGATAGGCTTAAGTCTAAAATCTTGTGCCCTATTGATTCCCTCGCCATTCGCAAAGCCCTAGTCGTTCCACAAGAGTTTGTTCAGTTGTCCTAAGAATACAAAGAGGAGAGTATCATTCAGTTTTTCCATGAGTCTACAATTGAAATTAAGGAAGCCTTTATGAAATCATGTTCCAAACCTGATGGTGAAATCCTAAGTTTTTCCTATCCAATTGACCTAGATATATTTAATGAAGAAGCCCAATCCTATGTAACTCTGGCCAGCCAGTTTTTAGGTTTAGATACTAATGGCTATGCCACAGATCCATTGTTGAGTCTGTTGTTTTTCCTGAGTACTTGTTATATTTAACCTAAACTTCCAGGACAATCCTTTCAGTACTGTTGCCTTAAATTTGATGAGTTTCTAGCTGAAAACATTTGTTCTCAACTAGTTAAATTCCACAATACCAAGGTTTTTCGATATCAGTATTTCTTACTGAGGATGTTTTTGTCACACCATGAATACAACTTTTAGTCTCCTGAGCAGGTGCTCACGGATGAAATGACCATGAATTATAGCAAGTTTATGAATGATTTGATGGCCGAAGTTTACAACATATTATTTCAGGAAAGACTGCCTAGGATGTTTCCAGAAATGAAGAAACTACTGCAGCTCTCCCTTAGCAAAATGGTAGGAGATTGGTTCCTTATAGAGGCAAAAACTATTATAAGGTTGTATGGGTTTGTGCACTAGTAAAAACACAAGAGAAAATGAACAAAATGTTTTTCCTCGGGAAAACCATAAATGGAGAAAACCTCACAACTTCCTCAGAGATAGAATCAGCACCAAAAGTGAAACCCAAAAACAGTAAGATGATCTCCCGACAACAATAACCTATTTCTTCCTTGCCCTAGTGTCTTTCTCTTCCTCGGCTATGTGCTACAACTGAGTGTGAGTGAGTGTGTGATAAATAGAGAGGATAGCTCTCTATTTATACTAATTCCCTACTTGACTAAACCCAACTAGGGATGACTTCAATTGGTGAGTCTAATAACCCTAGTACCCCAGAACTGCGGGGACTTTAACCCTTAGACAATAGGAGGGTTACCCACCTTGAATTGACATGACTTGTTTACATTATAGAAACTCTCGATAGGAACCTTGGGGCATGACATGACTCAAGTACATTACTAATACATCCTGGAATAAACATCGAGTTACAATACATAAGAAATACAAGTGAATACATTACAAAGTTACAGTTACATCAACACTCCCTCTTAACTAGGAAGGTATTCTCTCGACACAATTTATCAGCACAAGTCTACTTCTCTGTATCATCTGGATCATCATCAAGTCCTCGTCATCTTCATCTTCAAGTCATCTCTATCTTCAAGTCACCTTCATCTTCAAGTCATCTTCATTTGGATCTGGATCATCACTCGATCTGGATCATCATCACTGGATCTGGATCATCCCTCGATCTGGATCATCTCTGGATCTAGATCATCCCTCGATCTGGATCATCTCTACTGGATCTTCACAGGTGCTATCTCACGATTCTTCTCGTCACGGGAATTTCTACAGAGCCAACCCTTTTTCATGCTAGTTGTAGGCCTAGCCTCTATGTAGGTCTTCTTCAGCACTTATATCTGACCCTAAGTCAGAATGGCCCGCCCAGCACTTATATCTGATCATGTAGGAACCAATCCTATAATCATATTAGAAAGGCATGCCTAGCACTCACATCTGACCATGTGGGAACACCTCCCACAACCCTGTCAGAAAGGCCCAGCACTCACATCCGTCAACCAATGTCGGAAAGGCTCAGCACTTACACTCATCCATGCGAGGAACCAATCCTCCATGCCGAAAGGCTCTACATCATCTCTGGATCTAGATCATCCCTCGATCTGGATCATCTCTACTGGATCTTTACAGGTGCTATCTCACGATTCTTCTCGTCACAGGAAGTTCTACAGAGCCAACCCTTTTTCATGCTGGTTGTAGGCCTAGCCTCTATGTAGGTCTTCTTCAGCACTTATATCTGACCCTAAGTCAGAATGGCCCGCCCAGCACTTATATCTGATCATGTAGGAACCAATCCTATAATCATATTAGAAAGGCATGCCTAGCACTCACATCTGACCATGTGGGAACACCTCCCACAACCCTGTCAGAAAGGCCCAGCACTCACATCCGTCAACTAATGTCGGAAAGGCTCAGCACTTACACTCATCCATGCGAGGAACCAATCCTCCATGCCGAAAGGCTCTGCACTTACATATGACAACCAATGTTAGAAGGGCTTAGCACTTGTATTCGACCATGCAAGGAACCGATCCTTCATGCCGAAAGGGCTCTGCACTTACATCTGACAACCAATGTCAAAAGGGCTTGCACTCACATCTGATCATGTATGAACCAATCCTACAGTCATATCAGAATGGCCTCCAATCCCAGACTGAGCTACCTGGTAACTGACCAGGTGCCTCCATTCCAAGAATGGAATTCAGCGCTTAATTCTGATCATGTAGGAACCAATCCTACAGTCACATCGGAATGGCTCAGCACTCACATCTGACATGGAAGGAACCAATCCTCTCACCATGACAGAATGGCTCAGCCCTTACATCTGACCATGGAAGGAACCAATCCTCTCACCATGACAGAATGGCTCAGCCCTTACATCTGACCATGGAAGGAACCAATCCTCTCACCATGTCAAAATGGCTCTAGGTATCATCATTTCCCCTTGGAGGAAACCTCGATCTGGAGAACACCAAGCTTCTCCTTGAAATACTCAAACTTCACCTTAGCCAATGGCTTTGTCAACACATCAGCTATATATTCCTCCGTCGCAACATACTGGAGCTTTACTGCTCCCATCTACACCATATCCTTGATATAGTGATACTTGATCTCGATATGCTTCTACTTGTCATGGGACATTGGATTCTCTGACAACTTCACACAACTCTAGTTGTCACAATGTATACAAGTAACATCCATCTGGAGATCAAATAAATCAAACAGTAGCTTCCGCAACCATACTGCCTCACAACTAGCTGAACAAGCTGCGACATACTCTACTTCAGCTGTACTCAGTGCCACACAGGATTGCTTCTTGTTAAACCAAGAGATCACACTTGATCCCATACTGAAGCAACACCCTGAAGTGCTCTTCCTATTGATGGCACTGCCTGCCCAATCTGAATCAACATAACCCTTCGGGTTAATCTTCTGATTGGCCTCATACTTGAGCCCATAATCAATTGTACCCCTTAGGTACCTCAGAATATGCTTTGCAGCAATCAAGTGAACATGTCTCGGATTTGTCAACAACTGGCTCAAGGTGTTCACAGCAAAGCAAATGTCTGGTCTCGTGTAAATGTCTGGTCTCGTGTTCGTCAGATACATCAAGGACCCAATCATCTGACGATACATCATAGCATCAACCATCTTTGATGAAGCATCACTCAATAGCTTAAGGTTCGATGCCATAGGTGTGGTCATGGCCTTGCATTCCATCATCCCAAACCTCTTCAGGATCTCTACTGCATACATCCCTTGTCCGAGGGAGATTCCATCCACATTCTGCCACACCTCCATGCTTAGAAAATAATGCATCATACCCAAGTCCTTCATTTCGAACTCGGCAGCAAGCTTTCTCTTCGTATCAGAAATCAACCCATCCATACTTGTTACAAACAGATCATCTACATACAGTAGGAGCATCACTGGGTTTCCATCTTCAACCTTGTAGTAAAGGTTGGAATCTACTTTACTTTTGGTAAAGCCCAAACTGGATAGAAAGTTGTCAATTCTGCCGTACCATGTCCTAGGTGCTTGTTTCAAACTGTATAGGGCTTTCTTCAATCTGCACACATGAGACTCCCTGTCATGTGTCTCAAAACCAAGTGGTTGTTCTACATACACTTCCTCTTCCACTACACCATTCAAGAAAGCAGTCTTGACATCCATTTGATGTATCTTCCATTTCATCACTACAACCAGAGAAAGTACCGATCTGATGGAAGTGTATCTGGCTACAGGTGCAAAGGTTTCTTCATATTCTATTCCTTCTTTTTGTGAGAAACCACGAGCCACGAATCTTGCATTTTATTTCTCTATGCTACCATATGTAGCATGCTCGGATCTTGTAAATCCATTTGGAAGTTACAACCGACTTCCCTTCTGGTATTAGGACAACATCCCAAACATCATTCTTCATGATTGATTGATACTCTTCGATCATAGCATCCTTCCATTCTTTCCGTTCTGCCGCTTCTTCATAATTGGAAGGTTCTTCATTGATAAAGTCACATAGTAAAGCTATATATCTGGAGCAGGATCTGGTTCTCTTTCTTTCTCTGTGATTCTCTTCTGGAGCCCCATATCTTTCCGCACCTTGGATAATTTCTCGTACCCAAGCAGGTTTCCTCTTGTGAGCATTCTTCTCCTGAGGTGGATCTACAGGTCTTTGTGGTTCTTCAAATTCTCGATCTTCTTCTTGAATTTCTTCGTTCATGGTTGTATCATGAATTCTGGGTGCTTCTGCTTCTTTGGGATCTTCAGCAGGTCTTTTTCTGGATTTGTTGTAAGCCGTGTCTTCATCAAATGTCACATCCTTGCTGATGTCGATCTTCTTGAATCCTGGGAAGTATATTCTGTAAGCCTTCGAGCTTTCAGAGTATCCCACAAATATACCCTTCTTTCTTGAAGGATCTAATTTTTTTCTCTTCTCTTTTGGAATGTGTATGTACAACGGATAGCCGAATGTTCTGAGATGGCTGACTTCTAGTTTCTTGCTGGAAAAGACTTCTTCAGGTGTCTTACTCTTGAGTACTCTGTGTGGACTACGGTTCTATACATACACCACTGTTCTGGCAGCTTTTGCCCATAAATACATGGGAAGATCCTAATCATGAAGCATTGCTCTTGCAGCTTCCATGATAGTTCTATTCTTCCTTTCTGCAACCCCATTCAGTTGTGGATTATATGGAGTGGATAACTCCCTCTTAATCCCTGATTCTTTGCATAATTCTTTGAATTCATTTGATGTGAACTCTCCGCCATTATCTGATCGAAAGGTCTTGATCTTCTTTTCTATGTGGTTCTCGATCAAGGCTTTGAATTCCTTGAACTTGCTGAAAACTTCATCTTTGTTCTTCATGAAGTAAATCCATGTCTTCCTATAAAATTCATCAATGAAAGAAACATAGTATACATAACCGCTTAGTGAACCTTATGACATTGGTCCGCATACATCGAAGTGGATGATTTCCAAAATTCCTTTTGCCTTGCTCTCGCTACTTGGAAATGTCTTCTTTGTATTCTTTCCTTTGGCACTTCCTTTGCAAACCCCTTCATGTTTTGCTTGAATTTCTGAAAGACCTTCAACAGCTTTGCTTGCAAGTGGTAGTGCTCTGTAATGCACATGTGCAAGCCTTCTATGCCAAAGTTCATTTGGCTCTACTGTGTCATGGACCAAATCTTGTTCTGGATGGCCCTTTAATTTGTATAATCCTCCTTCTTGTTCTCCAATCACTATTGCATCGTCAATAGTCTTTCCTCTTGACCACATGAGGACTTGACCATCTACAAATGCAACCCTCATGCCTTTTGCATCCAGTGCCGATATGGATAGAATATTCTTCTTTAGTCCTGGTACAAACAAGACATCCTTCATTTCCATAGACTTTTCGAAGTCTACCTTGTAGTAGGATTCACCACTACATTTTATGGGATATTGGTAGTCATCCCCAAGTTTCACCTTATGGGGTGAATTATGTTCGGATAGTTTCTCAAAGGATTCCTTGAAACCTGTCATTTGTTTGGAAGCCCCACTGTCAATAAGCCAATCTTTGCTTCCATGAGTGACAGTTCCCGTGAGAGTGGAGATCAGAACATATTCATCTTCACTTGAAGAGTCTTCACTTTCTTGTTTTACTCTCTTCCTGGGAGGATCATCATTCTCAACAGTGTGAGCATGATGTCTTCTTTTTGATTTCTTCTTCTTATTGGATCCATTCTTATTCATGGGAAAATTTCTAGCAAAGTGTCATATTTCATCGCATGTGTAACATCTGAGTTTGGATGGATCCCTTCTTAAAGGATTATTTTTCTGATGAGAATGCTTACCTTGGTGATGATGATTTTCCCTTCTTCCTTTCCTGGAGTGTACTGTGAGAGCTTGATCTTCACTTCCCATCTTTTCTTCTCGAGCTGCTATCCGAGCTTCTTCTTGTGAACATTCTTCCCACAGTCTACTGAACTTGACTAACTTCTTCCTAGCACAAATTCCTTGGATGAAAGAATCCCATGACCTAGGGAGGCCATTCAAGGTTGTCATCACAATTTCTGCATTCTCCACTTCTTCATCTACTGCTTCCAGCTGTTCTTTGATCTGGGAGACCCTTGTGAAGTATGACTGGATGGTCTCCTCATTCTGGATATTTACATTCTTCAATTGGTTCCTTAGATTCATATTCCGATTGATGTTCTTCCCTTCAAACAGTTTGGTTAGGGCATGAAACATGGCTTTAGGTGTCTTGAGGGAGGACACCTATGGTATGAGGTGATCCTTGATAGAATCAGCAATGATCCTCTTTGCCATAACCAACTTCTTCTTATGTAAGGCCTTGGCCTCATCTCCCTTTGGAACTGGAACCTCCTCACTGATATAGGAGTCCAACTCATTTTCTTCCAGGACCAGGGAGATCCTATACTTCTAGGCTCGGAAGTTATCAGCTCCCTCAAGCTTTTCATCAAGCTTGGTATGATGAGACATCTTATCTTAGAACCTCAAATGGAAATACAAAAGATTTAGATCTTACAAGGTTAAGATGTCGGATCTGGATTTGGAGCTGAAATCCTGCAGTGTTGGTTCAGGAGCAGATTAGGGTTTTTCTTTTCTGGAGTTCTGTCCAACCAAATGCTTTGAATTTGATCCCTAACTTCGATTTTGGGGAGGAGATCAATCCAGGCTAGGCTCACTGAAAAATTCCACTTCTATGAAAAGCCCTAATTTTCGGCAGTAGTGTCGGGTCCAAAACTGAAAAAACTCAGAATTGGATTCTGCTTCGACAAAAAGATGCGCCCAAGGGAGGAGAGTTATTCCACCCTTCTTTTGCTGAAAATATGTGGAGAGAGATAGACAAAGTAGGAATCCCTAGTTCCCGCAGCTGCACAGTGTCTTCTTCTCAGGTTAGCTCTGATACCATGTTAGATTTTTAAACGTTAAGCTAGCATAACATTAGGATCTTTAACTGAGAGAACAAAANGTTTTTCCTCAGGGAAACCATAAATGGAGAAAACCCTGCAACTTCCTCAGAGATAGAATCAGCACCAAAAGTGAAACCCAAAAACAGTAAGATGATCTCCCGACAGCAGTAACCTCTTTCTTCCTTGCCCCGGTGTCTTTCTCTTCCTCAGCTATGCGCTACAACTGAGTGTGAGTGAGTGTGTGATAAATAGAGAGGCTAGCCCTCTATTTATATTAATTCCCAACTTGACTAAACCCAACTAGGGCCGACTTCACCAGGTGAGTCTAATAACCTTAGTGCCCCGAAAATATGGGGACTTTAACCCTTAGACAATAGGAGGGTTACCCACCTTGACTTAACATGACTTGTTTACATTATAGGAACTCCCGATAGGAACCTCAAGGCATGACATGACTCAAGTACATTACAAATACATCCCAGAATAAACATTAGGTTACAATACATAAGAAATACAAGTGAATACATTTCGAAGTTACAATTACATCAATAGAGGCAAGGCCATATGTTGTAAAAAGTAGGGTTGCCTTGCCTGTAATTGATAATATGCTTAAGAGTATGGGGTTTCATTTGGGATTTGCAATCAATTATGATCCTCATCAGATGATTTCAAAGAGGAGACAGGCCAATAACAACAAACCTTTTAAGCACACAGAAGTAGCTGGACTTAGGGATGCAACTAATTGGGAGAATTACCCAAATCAGACCCTAGATAATGTCTGCATGGAAATGGATTATGTGTCTTCCTTACCTAGAAACAATTCTCCTCCCATGGATCTCTCCGATATAGTTGCAGCTACTGGAAATGTTTCATCTTTAATAAGATTTTCAGAGAATACTAAGAAGAGAGAGCATGCAGAGCCCATGGACACTTAAGAAGTAGAAATTTCCAGTACCCCTAAGAGACAGAAAGTTGAACAAGAAAATAAAATTGTGTAGGTGAAGAATAGCAGTATGAAAGGGCAGGTGAAGAAGAGAAATGTAAAGGGAAAATATAAATAAGAAGAGTCCAAAGATGCCAGGTTAGAGCCTCAGGAGTATGTATTTGATGGAAAAAATCCAAACAAGTATGCATCTAAAGAAGATTGGTTGAACACTTATAGAGAGAAGGTTGATAAAGCTTTTGATGAGACAGTCAAATTATATGAGCAGGTAAAACAATTTCCCAAGACAGATGTAACATTGAAAGCTGTAAGGGATTATGTTAAAGATACCCTAAGTCTGGCCATGACTGTGGGTAACAAAGTATATGAAGTAAATCTGAACTTAGGAAATATTCCTACTATAGATATAATACACCTCAACAGATAAACCAGTGATATCTTAAATACAAGATTGTTGAAAGCTACAATACAGGTGTCCAAGATGGAGTCAAATAAAAAGAAGACTCAAGACCTTCTAAGGAAGGAAAGGGTTGAAAACAAGGCCCTTAGGATCAAAATCAAGAAATTGCAGAATGATTTACTGAAAGGTGAAGGTCAAACCAAGGAGGAGCAGCTCAAAAGCTACTAGATGAAAAAGAAAAAGAGGTTCAGATACTGAAGAAGAAATTGAAGATCCCTTCTACTCAACTCATTCATACTTCTGAGTTGACTGGATTTGAGAAGGAAAAAGAGGTTTTAAGTATTGATCTGACTAATTTCAAAGCCAAGCTTTTGAAGCCCAAGGAGATAGAGAAACAGTGGGAGAAGGAGGCTAAGTTGTTAAAAGAAAGTGAAGAGGATTTAAAGGTTAGGCTAGAAGCCAAGGAAAAAGAGCTACAAGAGAAATGTGAAGAGGTGGAAATTCCAACCACTATTCCCAATGTAGAAATAGACAGCACCTCCTTGTCTAATGCTATGTCATAGGTAAAGCTAAGGGATGTGGAGCTTACAGGATTAAAGCAGCAAAACAAGAATTTAGAAAACGTGGATTTGAAAAACAATGAAGAGAAGAAGAAGTTAGAGGAAAGATGTCAGGAACTGATAAACCAAAATGCCAAATTAAATAAGCAAGTGGTTGGAAAAATGGCCTTGCAGGGGGCCAGGCATATGATCTAGGATGAAATCATTAAAGAGGCCAGTAGATTCAGATTGTATCTAGATTATGTTGTTGATCATGAGAATGCTTTGATGTCTGCTAGGAAGAATGTTGTGGTAGTAAATCAGACATTGAATAAAAAAACCAATGCAGGTAGCTCAAAATGTTGTTTACTTTTTGAGTACTTTATTAGAAAACCAAATCAAAAGAATGGGTATCCACAACAAAGTTATTGTGGTCTCCTGGGCCATGAGAGTTATTGGAAAATACATAATGATGGAGACTGTGCAAGCCAAGATGGAAATCATAAATCATAGAGTTAAAGAAGTGATCAGTTTGTTTAATACACTGGTAAACAAAGGAATTCCTTTCTTTTGGGAGGAAAAAGGACCATTGTTGACTCAGGAGGAATATCTAGAAAAATTGTTCCATCGTAGGTCTGATCACAACAAATTTGAGGATATGCAGCACACCCTTTCGGGACTTGTTGTGTCCAATAAATTGGCTGGGGAATTTGAAGCATTATTTTATTTCAAAATTGCATGTACCAAAGTGCCTAATCTGACATATTCAGATAACATGGGGCTCAAAGTTCTGGCTCACGAAATTATCCTTGCAAATTTTCCCGGGTCTGAGCAGTGGAGATCAATTCAAATGTATGGATCAAATAAGTTTAAATTACAGTCATGAAGATATAAAGGAGGATAACACGAAGGGTTTTCTTCAAGACATTCCTATTCGCAGTCACCTCTCTCAAATTTTGTACAGCTGTCATCAGCTAAGATATGCAAAAAGGGATTTTAAGCCTATTTTCCCAGTATTCCGCAGTTTATTTTTGTTTTATGTTAATCATGGTGAATATGCCACATTTGAGTTTGTTAGAAGTTTTTTCTTTGGTTTGTAACTAATTTTAACTCTAAGGTCGGTCTAGGAGGCCCGAGACATTATAAATTCACCTCCTGCAGAGGGAGAAAGGGTTGGAACCCATGGAATTTTGGAGCTGTATGTGTTCAAGTGTTTCTTAATAAAATTGCAAAGTTGAAGTTGGTGTTTTCTAAAGATTCATGTGTTATTCTATGTTACATTTTGTATTTTCCTTTCTTGTGTGAATGTTTTTCAAGTTTATCTGTCCATTATGTTTTCTTTCACTTCTGGAATGAGAGTATAACAGTTTTAGAATTCTCGTTAGCATGCTCTAGCTGTTCTTTTCATATGTCCACGAAACCTTTCTTATAAAATTGACACAAAATTCATGTCATAATGCTCTGTGTTAATGGTCCGTTTACGTTCTTCATTTTCCACCAGACAATCAAATTTTGACTGTGATTGAGTAGCTATATCACCTCTATGTTAAAATTCCATGCAGAAAGTTCTGTTATCTATATTTCGCATCTTGACTCCATAGCCCAATGGTCTTCTGTTCAGTTTTCAACCAGTCTTACAAACTATACACATTTTTACTTGTACATATCCGGCCTTGTTAATATTTTTTGAGAGATCCCTCTCGAAAGAGAAGAAAGCCAGTTCTCTCTTTAAAAGTGGTTTTGTTGTTACCTGGGAATAAGCCTTCACCATCTTTGGTAAATTTCCAGTGCTAACAAATTGGTGTCGTTGCCGGGGATGAAAGTGCATATCAGCACTGGGAAGAATGACAAGGATTGCAAATTTTCAAGAAAGAGATTTCTGTGGGCAAACAAAAGTTTCTACATTCACAAGAAGGTTGTGCATTTTCCATGGCGACTTCACATTCATTTTGAGCAGTATTACATGAGACATCCTGGATTTTAGGAGAGCACATACGAGAGGTAATCCTAATACTGAAACTTTGCAAAGTGTGGAATATTCAGAAAGAATACTTAGAAATAGAAATAAAGAAAAAGTAAATATTCCTCAGTTTGGTGCATCCTCATCTCAAGATTTACATAACATACCAGAATCTGAATGGGAAACTAGTGTTGAAATGTTACTATCAAAATCAAAATCTGAGTCTGACTTAAAGAAATTTGAGATTAACCATAGTAGATTGGAATCATATCTTCTTGACTCTTTGTGTCAAAACCTTTAGACCTGAGTGATAACTAAAAAGACTGCCCCTATTTTTCATAACTTTTAGCTTCCTATTCCCCAACCTATTCAGAGTCCTCTAGTTGTTCAGCATGTACCACTTGCTCCAAATCCACCTATACCAATGGTTACAGCTAGATTTTCTCCATTGGCTCTACCTACAGCATTGCATGACCTTCCCTTAAACTATGCCCAAATAATTTCATTGTATGATGGATAAGGGAATGTTTCTTCAAGTTACCACGTGGGTAAGTTTGATGAT
This sequence comes from Pseudotsuga menziesii, assembly GCA_001517045.1. Taxonomy (NCBI): domain Eukaryota; kingdom Viridiplantae; phylum Streptophyta; class Pinopsida; order Pinales; family Pinaceae; genus Pseudotsuga; species Pseudotsuga menziesii. The sequence continues at coordinate 1,095,770 of LPNX011040810.1, read as the reverse complement.
TTAATAGATTTAGAGTAAGTGGATCATGAGGATGTCAAGATGAAGCTTTTTCCATAGAGTTTGTCTAGGGAAGCCAAGAAATGGTATAAATATTTACCTGCTAGGTCTATTCCAAACTTTGTAGATTTCCAAAGTGCATTTCTGGAAAGATGGGATGATAAGCGGAGTCCATTACAAGTCCTGTCCCAGTACAATAATCTTAAGAAGGGAGGTTTTGAGTCAGTCCATGAGTTTTCCAGTAGGTTCATGAGAGTCTATAATTCAATACCTACTGATATTAAGCCTTCACCTGGTGCTACTAAAATTCATTATTCCGAAGCCTTTGATAATGATTTTTCATTGTTGTTGAGAGAAAGAAAATCAGCTACTCTTCCTGGTATGTTTACAGATTCCTTAGAAGTAGAAGCGAATATGATGGCATGTGGGAAGATAAAACAAAGAGTAGATATTGATAGGAGGAAAGGTAGAGAAGAAATTCCCTCCACCTCTTCTGTTTCTTCATCTAATGATATAAAATTTGATATGATGCTGAAAACAATGGAAAATTTAATGGACAGGCTAACTGTGGAGGCTAGGCTAGTGAATCAAGAATAGAATGAACCTCAAATCAGAAACCTCGATTTTAGAAGGCCCATTCCTCCTCCACTCCCACAGAATAGACAAAGAGACACGAGGAATCCAAGGAACAAGAAGATCAGCAAATAAGACCACCTTTCCCTGAAAATTATGTGGCCAATGATGAGGGTGCAGAGTCTATTGAAGACCATATTCATCATTTTGGTGATTTAGATTCTGAAATCTATTTGACTGAGGAAGAACACAATATGTTTGCACAAGAAGATGATAATAATTTGGAGGAGGAGTTGGAACGGTATCATAAGGGATATATGCATGCTATAGATGATGTTAGAAAGATCAAATTTAGGAGTAGAGATGTTTCTATAAATAAAGGAAGGTTAAATCCAAATCAGCCTTCTAGTAGTAAGATAAATACAGAAAAAAGAAATGAAAAACAAAAAGAACTTGTTGTACATAAAGAGATTGAAAATATAACTAAGAAAATAAAAGAACCAAAACAAACACCTATGGATGTAGATAAAATTTCTTCCATGTTTAATCTATAAAGTGAAATTGTTAAGTTGAAGATTTCAATTCCTTTTAATGAATTGCTCAGAAATCAGGAATACAGAAACACAATAACAAAAATGATCAGAAATCGGGGATAAACTCACCCTGATATTTTGGAACTGGCAGATGACAATCCCACTATTGTCTTGGGGTCTAAGATTGATAGTGTGGATAGTGAGGAGGAAGAAGTGCCACCTTTTTATATGAGTTTAAATGTGCATGACATGGTGTTGCATAACGTTATGTTAGATTTAGGTGCTTCACATAATTTAATGCCTAAAGGAATGGTAGAAATTTTGGGGTTGGAGATTACAAGGCCTTATAAAGATCTGTATTCTTTTGATTCTAAAAGAGTTAAATGTCTAGGTTTGATAAAGACATGGTAGTATCCTTGAATAAGTTACCATCTAAAATTGTGGTCATGGATGTTGTTGTGGCTGATATCCCTCCCAAATTTGGTGTTTTGTTGTCAAGGTATTGGACTTCAAAGTTAAAGGGAAGTTTGCAAATGGACATGTCTTATGCTACAATTCATGTTCTCAATGGAAACAAGAGACTATACAGTGAAAAAAGATCACCTTATGTTGTAAGCAGTCAAGATCAACCAGAAATTCATCATGTTTATGTTGTTGATACACACTTAGGGTCATCTATTTTCTTCAATGATGTGTATCCTTGTGATTCAAAAGTTGTTGTGCCAAATAAATGTAAAAAGGATAAAAAGGAGATAACTGAACAGGAAGCATTGGAAAGAAAGCAAAAGGAAGAAGGCTTATGGACTATGTATTTTGATGGGTCTGTGGCTAAATTGGGTGCTGGTGCAAATGTCTATATAATTTCTCCCATTAGAGATTTTAAAGCTTATTCTTACAAGTTGACCTTTGAATGTACTAATAATGTAGCAAAATATGAGGCTATGTTGTTGGGATTGCAAGCATTGAAGGATTTGGGAGCTAAAAGAGTCCAAGTTTTTGGAGATTCAGAGTTGGTGATAAATCAGGTAAATGATAGTTATCAAACTAAACATCCCAGAATGAGATCTTACAGAAATGAAGTGTGGGATATGTTTGGGAATTATTTCACCGAACACAGTGTCCAAGTGATTCTTAGATATGATAATACAGTGACAGATTATCTGGAAACTGCTGCTGGAAAATTTGAAACTCCTACTGCAAGTAAAAGAAAGTACAAAGTTGACATTGTAAATAGGCCTTCCATACCAGACAATACTAAATACTGGCAGGTTTTTAAGGATGATATGCAAATTAAAAGGTTCTTAGAACTGTTTGGTGAGTTTGTGAATACCCGAATAGACGATGAAAGTGTTGACTCTGAGAGTTTTCAAGATGTTGATAGAAATGAAGAAGGGATTGTTGAAACAGAAAAGTTGAAAATAAATTTGGGAGGAAAAGATATAGTCCAATTAAAAAGTAATCACATCCCCAGAGGTCTGATTCCCTTAGAGAAATGTTTTGACCAAAACGATGTTTCCAAGGATCCTAAGGTCAAACCTGCTAAAAACGTTGTTGAAGATAAGAATATTGGTACCGAGGATAATCCCAGAATTGTAAGGTTATCCAAGAAATTACTTGCTGAAGAAAAAGATGAATATGTGAAACTGATGAAGAAAGACACAGATGTGTTTGCGTGGAGTTACGATGACCTCAAATAGTGTGACACTTTCATTATACAACATACTATTCCAATCAAGCCCAAAGAAAAACCATTTAGGCAAAAGCTCAGAAGAATTAATCCAATGCTATTTCCTATCATTGAGAAGGAGATCAAAAAATTATTTGATGCAAAAATAATTGTAACCCTAAGATTTTCAAAATGGGTTGCTAATTTGGTGCTTGTTAGAAAGAAAAATGGAGAAATAAGACTATGTGTGGATTTCAGAAATTTAAATAAAGTCTCTTTGAAGGACAATTACCCTTTACCAAAGATGGACCAGATTTTGCAGAAAGTGGTGGGTTCAGAGAGAATTTCTACTATGGATGGGTTTTCAGGTTACAATCAGATAAAGGTGCTTCCTAAAGATCGGGAGAAAACTGCTTTCACCACACCATGGGGTACCTTCATGTATGCAAAGATTCCTTTTGGATTAATGAATGTAGGAGCCACTTTCCAGCGTGACATGGATATTGCTTTTGCAGATGAAAGAGATAGATTTGTGGCGATTTACATGGATGATATTACTGTATATTCTAGGTCTGACAAGGAGCATATCAGACATTTGGAAAGGGTTTTCCTTAAATGCAGAGAGTATGGAATTTCATTAAATCCGAGGAAGTCAAATTTTTCTCTAGAAGAAGGAAAACTTTTGGGCCATATTATTTCCAAAGAAGGTATAAGGATTGATCCAGACAGGGTGAGTGCCATTTTGAAGGTAGAAGAGCCAAGAAGTAAGAAGGAAGTATAGTCTTTCATTGGACAAGTAAATTTCTTGAGAAGATTCATTCCTAGCTTTGTTGAGATACTGATGAACATTACCAATATGCTGAGAAAGGATCATGAAATAAAATGGACAGTGGAATCTAAGATATCTTTCAAAGATATAAAGCAATCCATTTCAGAATCTCCCGTGTTGGTAAGTCCAGATTTTGATAAATATTTTTTGGTATTCTCATATGCTTCAAAGCATACTGTGGCAGCTTTTTTGTTACAGAAGAATGATCAAGGTGAAGAACATCCTATAGCATTTTTCAGTAAGATATTAAGAGATGGAGAATTAAATATGATATAATGGAAAAACAAGCATATTCTTTGGTTAAGGCCTTAAAGGATTTCAGGATTTACATTCTTCATTCACATGTTATTTCATATGTTCCCAGCAGTGTGGTGAAGATAAGAGCTAAATGGATTGCAGTGATTTTGGAATATGACATAGAAATTAAGCCCACAAAGTTGATTAAAGGACAGGGATTGGCTAAAATGATGACTGACTCTCATTGTGATTCTCTGTAGCTATTTTTTTTTACTAGTCAATCAAATTAGTTGGACACAGAAGTGCAGGTGATGCCTAATTTTTCTATCTCTCCTTGGTATGCTGATATTGTTTATGTGTTGCAGAGTTTATAACCTCCTGCAGGGTTAAGAAAAACTAGGGCAAGGTCTGTGAAGCTGAAGGCTGCAAAATTATATATTATAAATCAGCATCTTTATTGGAAGGATCCAGGTGGAGTATTATTGAACTGTCTTTTGGAAAATGAAGATAAAAAAATAGCAAAGGAGTTCCATGAAGGAGATTATGGGGGACATCATTCTTGGAAGGTAACTGCAAATAAAATTCTGAGAGTAGGATTTTATTGTCCTTCACTGTTTTCAAATGTGTATAAAGAAACCACCAGATGTCATTAGTGCCAAATTTTTTATGGAAAGAGGAAAGTGGTTTCACTCCCTCTCAACCCTATATCAGTAGAAGCACCATTCCAGCAGTGGAGGTTGGATTTCATTGGGGAAATAAATCCAAACTCCTCAGGATAGCATAAGTGGATTTTAATAGCAACTGATTATTTTACAAAGTGGATTGAAGCAATGCACACTAGAAGAGCTATAGAAGCAGTAATAATGGATTTCCTGGCGAGTAATATTTTAGCAAGATTTGGTTGTCCTAAAATAATTGTAACAAATAATGCACCTGCTTTTAAGTCTAAGAAGATGATTAATTTCTTCCATAAGTATCATATAAGTCTAAATCATTCTACTGCATATTATCCATAGGGTAATGCATGGAAGAATCCTCTAACAAAAATCTGGTGAGGATAATTAAGAAGTTGTTGGAAGAGAATAAAAGAGCATAGCATACAAAGCTGAAATATTCTTTATGGGATGACAGAATCAGTGCAAAGAGGGCTATTGGAATGTCAACATTCCAATTGGTGTATGGAGCTGAAGTGATTTTTCCAACATCTCTAGGAGTACCAATTATGAAATTGTTGCAGGACCAACAGGATGAGCCTAATCATATGCAAAGGAAAATAAACCAGATTATTGAACTAAATGAAACTGAGGGATAAAGCATATGCTAAGGTACATATACATCAGGAGAAGATGAAGAAAACCTTTGACAGAAAAATAAAAGAGGACATTTTCCATATTAATGACTTGGTGTTAAAATGAGATGCCCCACATGAAGACAAAGGAAAACATGGTAAATTTGATCATTTGTGGGTAGGCCCATACCTTATTGCAGCACACAAGCGTAACAATGCTTTTATTCTACAGTATTAAGATGGGTCACAGTATGAAGAAGGCCCAGTGAATGGGAGATTTCTGAAGCATTGCTTGGAATAAGGGGAAGAATTTTTATGTATTATAGTGTAAATATTTCTATTTTCAATCATTACAGATGGTGAGCCAGAATATTTGAAGCCCGCATATTTGAAACCCACAGAGAAGGCCCTAAGATCAAAAGAGGTAACCATTTTTTCAGTTTCTATTTTCTTTCAGAAAGACAAAATAAAATAAAAAGACTTAGGTTGTTAATGGATTTGGCAACTGTTCTACGGGGTTCTTTGCTACCTCGCTGGGAGAATAGCATCCCTAGTGGAGCCAGTTGTTTGCACCATATCTGAATAATTTTGGATTATTGAAGGCTTTGGGAAATTACCTTATTTGAAAGTGTTATGAAGGCGCCCTTTAAATTAACAGGGGTGCATGAATCATTCATAGTGGATCGTGGGATGATGAAAGGGTGTGGATCCACGGTGGTGGATTGTTCTACCTTTTGGAATAAGCATCAGTGGAAATGAGGTAAAGAGTGTCATGAATTGACAGTTCAAATTCAGGAGGGTGAAGATCAACAATGAAAAAACATTTCACGGATCGCGGATGCAAGGAAGAATGTAGTTTTTAGATTTGCAGAGTATGTTAAATGGGAGCAATGTTGGAGGGTTGAGATTGATCCAAAGCTATATCAACGGCGCTAAAGCATTCCGCGTGGTGAACATGCCTAGACAAAGAAGCTTTTTCAAATCGTGGAATGAGTTAAAAGGGTGGAAAGATCGGACGGTGGAGATAAGAGTGGAGAAAGATCTTCGGTCTCGAATAATTCCGCGGATTGAACTAGCGCGGACAAGGTTAGGATTTCAATCCGTGAAGAGTAGTAAGGTACACAAAGATCGATGGTTGTGAAGAGAGTTCAAGCTTGATCAATGGATAAGAAGCATTCTGCAATCATAAGTTGCTCACTCGATCAAATGAAAAAGGATTGGCAGAATGTTAAAGTTCTCAATGTTGAACGGTCCCGATGAAGGTAGTTTAGAGATCGACGATTGATGTTGATTTCCCAAAATCAGGCTATGCAGGTTGATGAGTGTTGAGTGTTGGTATGAATATTTGGCATATCAAAGGCTTGGATTGAAAAAATGAACAGATCTACGGTACATATTGCATGAAGAATAACAAGGATTATGCAATATAAAAAAATATAAAAGCATCTACATGGAGTTGAAAAATATTTGTCTTTCTTGAGCTTTGAAATTGAAGAATACCCTGACTGTGCACAAAACGCTAGCGTGGACAAATCAGAGAAATGTCGAAGTGACGAGCTAGGCATTTTCAAACCTTCTAAGTATTTTTGGAATGGATAGAATGGATGAGGTAGAGGTAATAGAAGTAGCAGATAATGAGGAAGTAGGGGTTTCTTATCAGAGGGATGAGAAGAGTTTTGAAGATAAAAACATCAAAATTGTTGATACTATCCTAAGGAATGAGACAATTCAAACAATTAAGAATAGGTTGAAGGTTCTTAAGGACCAGGGTAACAATACCCATGGTGTTTTTAAATCCTTCTTTTACTTTTTCTCTGTCAACCAGAACCCTAGCTTCCCTAAGTTTATTGAATGGTGCGTAAGTAATTATTCTAAAACTGAAGGAGTCATTATGGATAGTCTTAAGTCTAAAATAATGTTCCCTATTGATGCCCTTGCCATTCACAAATACCTAGTTGTTCCACATGAGTTTGTTCAATTGTCCCAGGAATACAAAGGAGAGTATCATTCAGTTTTCCCATGAGTCTGCAATTGAAATTAAGGAAGCCTTTATGAAATCATGTTCCAAACCTGATGGTGAGATCCTAAGTTTTTCCTATCCAATTGACCTAGATCTATTTAATGAAGAAGTCCAATCCTGTGTAACTCTAGCCAGTCTGTTTTTAGGTCTAGATACTAATGACTATGTCACAGAGCCATTGTTGAGTCCGTTGTTTGTCTTGAGTACTTGTATTATTGAACCTTAACTTCCAGGACATTCCTTTCAGTCCTGTTGCCTTAAATTTGATGAGTTTCTAACTAAAAACATTCGTTCTCATCTAGTTAACTTCCACGATACCAGGGTTTTCCGATAACTGTCTTTCTTACTGAGGATGTTTTTGTCACACTATGAAGACAACTTTTAGTCTCCTGAGTGGGTGCTCACAAATGAAATGACCATGAATTATAGCAATTTTATGAATGATTTGAAGACCGAATTTTACAACATAATCTTTCAGGAAATACTGCCTAGGGTGTTGCCAGAAATGAAGGAACTACTGCAACTCTCCCCTAGCAAAATGGTAGGAGATTGGTTCCTTGTAGAGGTAGAAACTATTATAAGGTTGTATGGTTTTGTGCACCAGCCCTATGTTCTCCCAACTTTCCTGGCAATTGGGATTTTCTCTTTGGAATTTCTTAGAAAAAAGATTACAGTAGAAGAAGAGCACATCCTAAGATTCGGGAAGAGTTTAGACATGAAAGTTCCCTGGGAGGCAGGGCCATATGTTGTAAAAAGTAAGGCTGCCTTGCCAATAATTGATAATATGCTTAAGAGTATGGGGTTTCCTTTGGGAGTTGCAATCAATTATGATCCTCGTCAGATGATTTCAAAGAGGAGATAGGCCAATAACAACAAACCTTTTGAGCACACAGAAGTAGTTGGACTCAGGGAGGCAGCTAATTGGGAGAATTACCAAAATCAGGCCCCAGATAATGTCTGCATGGAAATGGACTTTATGTCTTCCTTACCTGGAAATAATTCTCCTCCCATGGATCTCTCCAATATAGTTGCAGCTGCTAGAAATGTTTCATCTTTAATAAGATTTTCAAAGAATACCAAGAAGAGAGAGTATGCAGAGCCCATGGACACTAAAGAAGTAGACACTGCCAGTACCCCTAAGAGACAGAAATTTGAACAAGAAAAGCAAATGGTGCAGGTGAAGAATAGCAGTATGAAAGGGCAGGTGAAGAAGAGCAATGTAAAGGGAAAACATAAACAAGAAGAGTCCAAAGCAGCCGGGTTAGAGCTTCAGGAGTATGTATTTGATGGACAAACTCCAAACAAGTATGCATCTAAAGAAGATTGGCTAAACACTTATAGAGAGAAGGTTGATAAATCTTTTGACGAGACAGTCAAATTATATGAGCAAGTAAAACAATTTCCCAAGACATATGTAACATTGAAAGTTGTAAGGGATCATGTTAAAGATACCCTAAGTCTGCCCATGACTATGGGTAATAAAGTATTTGAAGTAAATGTGAACTTAGGAAATATTCCCACTACAAGTATAATACACCCCAACAAAGAAACCAATGATATCTTAAATACAAGATTGCTAAAAGCTATAATACAGGTGTCCAAGCTGGATTCAAATAAAAAGAAGACTCAAGACCTTCTATGGAAGGAAAGGGTTGAAAACAAGGCCCTTAGGATCAAAATCAAGAAAGTGCAGAATGATTTACTGAAAGGTGAAGGGCAGTTAGACCAAGGAGGAGCAGCTCAAAAGCTGCTAGATGAAAAAGAAAAAGAGGTTCAGATACTGAAGAAGAAATTGAAGATCCCTTCTACTCAACTCATTCATACTTCTGAGTTTACTAAATTTGAGAAAGGAAAAGAGGCTTTAAGTACTGATCTGAATAATTGCAAAGCCAAGCTTTTGAAGCTTGAGGAGAAAGAGAAACAATGGGATAAGGAGGCTAAGTTGCTAAAGGAAAGTGAAGAGGATTTAAAGGCTAGGATAGCAGCCAAGGTGCTACAAGAGAAATGTGAAGAGGTGGAAATTCCATCCACTATTCCTGATGTAGAAACATATACCACCTCCTTGTCTAATGTTATGTCACAGGTACAGCTAAGGGATGTGGATCTTACAGGATTAAAGCCGCAAAACAAGAATGTAGAAGACATGGCTTTGAAAAAAGAGGAAGAGAAGAAGAAGTTAGAGGAAAGATGTCAGGAATTGATAAACAAAAATGCCAAATTAAACAATCAAGTGGTTGGCGAAATAGCCTTGCAGGGGGCCAGGCATATGATATGGGATGAAATCATTAAAGAGGCCAGTAGATTCAGATTGTATCTAGATTATGTTGTTGATCAGGAGAATGCTTTGATGTCTGCTAGGAAGAATGTTGTGGTAGTAAAGCAGGAATTGAATAAAAATCCAATGCAGGTAGCTCAAAATGTTGTTAACTTTTTGAGTGCTTTATGAGACAAAGTTGTTGTGGTCTCTTGGGCTAGGAGAGTTATTGGAAAATACATAATGATGGAGACTGTGCAAGCCAATATGGGCATCATAAATCATAGAGTTAAAGAAGTGATCAATTTGTTTAATCCACTAGTAAACAAAGAAATTCCTTTCTTTTGGGAGGAAAAAGGACCATTGTTGACTCAGGAGGAATATCTGGAAAAATTGGTCAATTGCAACTATGATCACCGCAAATTTGAGGATATGTAGCACGCCCTGTTGGGACCTATTGTGTTCGATAAATTGGCTGGGGAATTCGAAGAATTATTTGATTTCAAAACTGCATGTACCAAAGTGCCTAATGTTACATATTCAGATAACATGGAACTCAAAGTTTTGGATCACGAAATGGTCATTGCAGATTTGCCTGGGTCTGAGCAGTGGAGATCAATTCAAATGTATGGATCAAACAAGTTTAAATTACAATCATGAAGATATAAAGGAGGATAGCATGAAGGGTTTTCTTCAAGACATGCGTATTCGCAGTCACCTCTCTTAGATTTCGTATAGCTGTCATCAGTTGAGATATGTAGAAAAGAATTTTAAGCCTGTTTTCCCAGTATTCCGCGGTTTATTTCTATTTTATGTAAATCGTGGTGAATATGCCATGTTCTAGTTTGTTAGAAGTTTTTTCTTTGGTTTGTAAGTAATCTTGACTCTAATGTCGGTCTAGAAGGCCCGAGACATTATAAATTCACCTCCTGCAGAGGGAGAAAGGGTTGGAACATGTGGAATTTTGGAGTTTATGTGTTCAAGTGTTTCTTAATAAAATTGCAGAGCCGAAGTTGGTGTTTTCTAGAGATTCATGTGTTATTCTATGTTACAGTCTGTATTTTCCTTTCTCATGTGAATGTTTTTCGAGTTTATTTGTCCATTATGTTTTCTTTCACTTCTGGAATGAGAGTATAACAGTTTTAGAATTCATGTTAGCATGCTCTAATTGTTATTTTCCTATGTCCACAAAACCTTTCTTCTAAAATTGATACAGAATTCATTTCATAATGCTCTGTGTTAATGGTCTGTTTATGTTCTTCATTTTCCACCAGACAATCAAATTTTGACTGTGACTGAGTAGCTATCTTGCCTCTGTGCTAAAATTTCATGCAAAAAGTTATGTTATCTATATTTCACATCTTGACTCTATAGCCCAATGGTATTCTGTTCAGTTTTCAACCAATCCTACAAACTACACACATTTTTACTTATACATATCTGGCCTTGTTAATATTTTGTGAGAGATCCCTCTCAAAAGAGAAGAAAGCTAGTTCTCTCTTTAAAAGTGGTTTTGTTGTTACCTGAGAATAAGCCTTCACAACCTTTGGTAAATTTCTAGTGATAACAATGTACAACAATTAATGCATCCATACATCATCTCCTACAACATTTAATGATATCATACAACATTAAATTCATCCCAAATAGGCATGTTTTTCTAGGCAAAAAATCCTATAGCAGTTGGTATGAATTTTGAGGGTCGTACAACAATTAATGAGGTTGTACAGTCACATGTGTGAGACCGTATAGCACTATAATTAATGTAGTTTGTACAACAAACTATGAGTGAGACTCTAGCACGTTTTTCAAGAAGAAAGGGGAACTAAGTACTGATGTTTTTTTTTGTAATTTTTGCCTAAAGAAATTAAAACCTCTCTCTAAACAAGTTTCCCTTTATGGGTTTTATCTTGGACCATATTGGTCAAAAATATTGAGTCAACTTTCATGTGTGTTGGCTATCATAATTTTCTATGTGAAAGAGTAGGCTACCATAAAATATATGAGTTATTTCAATTTTAAAAATTCCATGTGTTTCACGCAAAAGTCAATTCTTTTATATGTAATGTGACTTTACATGTTGGGGTTTGGGCATTAAACTTCATGCAACAAAACTAAACTTGAAACCGGGTAGGGGTATAGAAAATATTCATGGTATCAGAGATGAAGTGAACGGCTAAAATTGAACTCAAAAATAAACTACGGACTTGCTGAACAAGGGAAAACAGGTTTTAGTGAAGAAAAACAAATTTTTGACTGATTCAAGGTTATGGATAGCGAACTTAGGATAGAAGAAAGGTTGGATGGGGTAGTTAATTTTAGCTCATGGAAGGCTAGAGTAGTGTTGATACTATAGGAGAATGAACTATGGGACATAGTGAATAGTATCACTTCTAATATAGTCACAGTTCCTACAGACCCTGTAGACAAGGTTGCATTTGATGAGAAAGATATAAAATCAAGAAGAATCATACTTGATGCCATAAAGGATCATGTGACCCCACATGTTTCTGATAAATACCATGCTCATCAGATGAGAACAAATTTGATGAACTTATACCAGACCTCGAATGAAAATAGGAAAATGGTGTTAAGGGAGACGTTGAAGGGTATTCGGATGAACAGGGGGGAGAACATGGTTTCTTATCTTACTAGGATTACACAGGTTCAAGATGAGCTTGGAGTAGTAGGAGAAAGGGTGCATTGTGTTGAGTTGGTTTGTACTTCTATGAATGGCGTGATGAATCCATGGGATGCATTTTTGGAGTCAATAGTTTCTCGTGACAACATGCCTTCATGGGATCATCTTTGGGACGATTTCATTTAGGAGGAAACCTAGAGAGGGTATGTACATGGAAGTACATCTCATATAAAAAATGAAGAGGATAATGTGTCTTTAGCAACAAAGGGAAAGACGAAGAATTACAAGAATGGTACTAAGGGTGGGACCAAGCAGTAGTCTGGCGAGCAAAAGAAGGACATGAGAAAAGTTAAATGCTTTTCTTTCCAAAAGTTTGGACACTATGCTATGCAGTGTCCAAACAAGAAGCAGAAGAAACACCAGACAACAACGGCAGCTGAGATTGATGAGTATGTTGCGATATTTGAGAGAGAGTTTTCTCTCTATGTTGGTTGTACAGAGAGAGCTTCATCTATCACCAGCAGGGATATTGAGGACCATATGAAGCATTCCATTAATGTTTGGCATTTACTTAGTGCATCCACCACTCTTTCCATGTGGTATATTGACAGCGGGACTTCAAACCATACGAAAGGTACACGTGATGTATTCAATGAGATAACTGAGAAAGGTTTGGATATGGCGGTGGTGTTGGGTGATGATATAGTGGTGAGAGAAGTTGGGTGAGGGACTACCAAATTTCAGAGGGAGTTCATGGAGTCCATGACACTAAGGGATGTCGTGTATGTCATTGGGCTCAAGAAGAACCTTGTTTAAGTTTCTACTGTTAAGGACAGGGGATTTGGAGTATATGTCTTTCCCAAGGTAGCAGGACCATCTGCTTCATATGTCATTGGATTTAAATGTGGGAAATTGTACAAGATTATCTTCTAGCCACATCATGCATTAGCATGCACTAGTAGTAGAAGTGAGTTGTGTGAGTTGTGGCACAGGAGGATGGCACATATTCATCATTTAGATTTGAGGATGCTAAGGGATGTGACAACAAGTTTAACGAAGTTCAGCACAGATCAGAGTGGTGTGTGCAAAGGGTGGGCATTGGGAAAGTACATCGAGACTTCTTTTATGAGCAATGACAACATATCAGAGGGAGTGCTTGATTTGATTCATTCATATTGATGTGGTCCCATGTCATATGCCACTTTGACTGCTTTTTAGTACTACATCACTTTCATTGATGAATATTCCAGGAAGACCCATATCTAATTCTTGAGGAACAAGAAATCCGAAGAATACTTGAATAGGTTCCAAGAGTTCAAAGCTATTGTGGAGAACCAAACAGGGAGGAGGATCAGAGTACTCAAATCATACAATGGGGTGAGTATACCTCCAAGGAGCTTAATGAGTATTGCATATAGGAGGAAATAAAGAGGAAACTTACAGTTCCTTACACTCCACAACATAATGGAGTTTTTGAAAGGAGGAACCATGTGATAGTGTGAGCGGCTATAGCCATGTTGCATGATCAGATTCTTCCCTTTATTTCTATGGGTTGAGGCCTGTAGAATTGTTGTTTATGTCCAGAACAATAGTCCACGCCGTGCTTTGGTGTGTAAAAATCCTGAGGAGATGTTCACCGAGAAGAAGCCTAATATAGGCCACTTCTGGAATTTCAGATGCCTTACATATTCACATGTCCCTTTTGATAGGACAACAAAGTTGGAGGCTATTGCAGAAAAAGGCATATTTGTTGGTTATGATGAGACTTCAAAGTCCTTCCGCATATACCTTCATACACAAAGGAAATTTTTGGTGAGGAGGGAGGTGAGATTTGAGGAGGAGCGGGCCTTTAGAAAGACATGGGAGTCTGAGATGGAGAAACAACATATTACTACTCCACAAGTGACAGCATCTCAAAGTCTAGTTAATCAGAGTACATGGTCACGATTTTTAGGTTTGACTGGTCCACAAGTGTCAGTATCATTAGGTTTAGGGACACAATATACAGGGAATTCTAGTACAAGGATAGGTTCTCATATTACAGGTTTACAGGTTACACCTTCATGTGATTCGAGCTCACTTGGTTTAGATTTAGGTTCACCAGGAATAGAATCTCGGACCTTGGGTACTTCTTTAGGGAGGAAGTTGTTAGATGAGTAGGTTTAGGAGGAGGGTCTGCCAGACTGCCACAGGAAGCTACTTCCAAGAAGAGAAATCCAAGTTGTCTTAAGGATGTTTTGAAGGAAGATGAGTCTATGGGGACACCTAGGATGGAGGTGAGAGAGAGGAAGGAACCAGAGAGATTTTCCACTTACATGGTAGTGGTGACTAGATTGTGTGAATCAGAGCCTTCTACTTTTGAGGAGGCATCGACCCATCAGGTTTGGATAGATGCCGTGATGGAAGAGTACAACTCCATCATCAAGAATGATGTGTGGGAAGTTGCTCTGAGACCAGAGGGGAAGTCAGTTGTGACTTCCAAGTGGTTGTACAAGATCAAACATGTTTCCAATGGAAGCATTGAAAAGTACAAAGATTGCTTTGTGGCAAGTGGGTTCTCACTGGTAAAGGGAGTTTACTATGAGGATACTTTTGCACTAGTTGCTCGATATTCTTCCATTAGACCAGTGATTTCCATAGGGAAGAGATGGGTTGGAAGATCCACCAGATGGATGTGAAGATCACATTTCTCAATAGTATTCTATAGAAGGAGGTGTATCTAGAGAAACCACAAGGATTTGAGGTGCATGGGAGAGATTCTCATGTGTGCATGCTAAAAAATTCCTTTTATGGGTTGAAGCAAGCTCCTCGATATTGGTACTCAAGGATTGGCTCATACTTATTGTTGATTAGGTTTCAAAAGAGTGACGTCGATCCCAAATTGTACTTCATTGTGGTTAGAGGTGATCTGCTCATTCTTTTGTTATATGTTGATGACTTATTTATCACAAGGGAGAATCATTTGATTACATCTTGCAAGAGATATCTTGTTTCAAATTTCAAGGTGAATGACCTTGGGCTAATGCATTATTATTTGGGTATGGAGGTTTGTTAGGAGTATGGACATATTTTCCTAGGGGAGGGAAAATATGTAACTGATATTCCGAAGATATTTTGGATGGAGGGTTGCATATCGATGTCCACACCCATGATCACCATTTGGAAGAAGCTTTATGATTCTGAGGGAGAGTTGGTTGATCCTATCTTTTACCAGGAACTCATTGGTTCATTGATGTATCTGGTTTACACCAGACCAGATATATTTTTTGCGGTGAACACTCTCATCCAGTTCATGATGAATCCCAAGAGAGTGCACTGGATAGTCACAAAACATGTGTTGACATACCTTGTTGGGACAGTAGACTATGGTATGTACTATAAGAGGTGGGTTTCATTGGCTTCACATATTTAGATTGGATAGGAAGTGCATAGGATTGGAAGAGCACTTCTGGTTTTTGCTTTAGTTTGGGCTCAACAGCAGTGTCATGGTTCAGTAGGAAGCATATGTCCATTGCTTTGAGTTCTGTAGAAGTTGAGTATATGGCTTCTAGTCAGGATAGTTGTGAGACATTGTGCCTTTGCAAGTTATTGGTTGACTTGTTTGATCAGGAGTTGAGGCCTACAGTTATATACCGTGACAATCAGAATTGCAATGAGCTCTCTGAGAATCCAATATTCCATGATAGGTCTAAACACATAGAGATCATATATCACTTCATTAAATATTATGTTTAGAGGGGTGTTGTTGAGCTATAATACATATCTATTGAGGAGTAGGTGGCTGAAATTCTCACAAATTCTTTGAGAAGAGGAAAGCATATTCATTTTAGAAACAAGTTGGGGGTGATGAAGAAAATCTTCCTCGGTACGAGGGAGTGTTGAAAAGTACCAAGTAATTGTTTGTTCACCTTGTGATGCCTTAGGGTGGACAAGGACACTTAAGTTGTGGTCCTAGTGCTTTATAAACTGTGAATGACTTTATTTTTATAAAGTGAGTTTGAGTTTTAAAAATTTAAATTTGACTTTATGAGAATTAAAAAAAATATGGGTGAATAATTAATGTCTCATTTAATATTTAAAAGTAAGTTAGTGACTTTTAATGAGAAAAGTGAGATTTTATGTGGGCCCTAGATCTCATTTAGTCACTTTTAATCATAGCCATTGATCTTGAAGAAGGTAGTTACTCAAACAAAAAGAGGGAAAAGGCATGTAGACTCATTAATTGTTCACTTTCACAAAAGAAAATTTTGGAAAGGAGAAGAGAAAAAAGAGAGAAAATGATTTTGAGAGAGGAAGAGGAAAAACCATTTCACAGAAATCGAGAAGACTAAGGCACGAATCCCAAGGAGTGGGCACAAGTTTTAGAACAGGTTGTACCATCATTTATTGCAAATCATACCAGGCACAAAAATCGAGGAGGTTGGCATTGTTTTTTAGGCTAAAAACAAGTACTGAAATCAAGACAACAGGTACATCAATTACTGCATCTATACAACAGTTTGTACAACATTTAATAAGACCGTACAACATTAAATTTAGCCTAGACAGACATGTTTTTTAACGTAAAAAAATTATGTAGCAATTGACACAAATTTCAAGGGTTGTATAGTAATTAATGAGGTCATCCAAACACATGTGTGAGACCGTACAACACTGTAATTAATGCAGTCCATACAACAACCTATTAGTGATACTGGCACATTTTTCGAGAAGAAAAGGGAGATAAGTATTGATGTTCTCTTTTGTAATTTTTTCCTGAAGAAATAAAAATATCTCCCTAAACAGGTTTTCCCTTTGGGGTTTTATCCTGAATCATATTATTGGTCAAAAATACTGAGTCAATTTTCATGTGTGTGTTAGCTCTCATAATTTTTTGTGTGAAAAAGTAGGGTGCCATAAAATTTATGAGTTGTTTCAAGTTTAAAATTTCATGTGTTTCAAGCAAAAGTCAATTTTTTTTTTATGTAATGTGATTTTACATGTTGGGGCTTGGGCATTAAACTACATGCAGCAAAAATAAACTTGAAATCAGGTTGGGGTTTAGAAAATTTTCAATACTTAGCCAAAATCTTATTTGTAATGAAAATCCCATGCAAAGGAATGAAGTACAAAAACACTTGAGATTGTACTTGTTGAAATAGAAATGACTAAAGATGAAAATGAAAATGAAGCTTATGATTGGCATGAAGAGCGATAAGTTTAGAAACCACAACTCAGAAGATCTACACATTCAAAAGATGCTTAGAAAGGTTTTCTCTTGATTTTAAGTCCTCTTTTTCTTTGTTAACTGATGATGGTAACCTAGTTCATTTTAGGAAGCTACAGAATTTGAGAATGTAGATAAATGGAGGAAAGCCATGGAAAAGGAAATGAAAGTAGTAAAAAAGAATGCAATATGGGAACTTGAGGGTCTCCTGCCTAGAAGAAAGGTTGTTAGAAACAAGTGGGTATACAAAGTAAAGAATAACAATGATGGGTTGTTGGAATGCTATAAAGTTCGCTTGGTGGAAAAATGTTATGTGCAGAAGTTATGTATTAAATTTGATGAAATATTTTTTCGAGTTATGAAATTGACTACTATAATAGATTTACTTGCACTTATAGCAACACAAGATTTAGGGCTAGAGCAACTTGATGTAAAAATTGAATTTCTGCATGGTGATCTTGAGGAAGAGATTTACATGAATCAACCTGAGGGATGTAAATAAAGAGGCAATGAGCATTTGGTTTGAATATTCAAGAAATCCTTGTATGGATTGAATCAAATGCCAAGGATGTGGTACATAAAATTTGGCATGTTCATGAAGAGCCAATATTTTAGGAGTGAAGTTGACCATTGTGCATACTATAAGAGGTTTGATGATTGAAGTTTTATTATATTGATGTTGTATGTTGATGATATGGTGGTTGCAAGTCCCAACATGAAAATAATTGACCTTAAGGTTGAGTTGGCTAGTACATTTGAAATGAAGGACTTAGGAGCAACAAATCATATTTTAGGGATGAAGATGCACAAGGAAAAAACATGAGTCAAAATTCATATATCGAAAATATTTTGTAGTGCTTCAATATGTAGAATGCAAAACTAGTTAGCGCCCCACTTCATACACACTTCAAATTGTCTTATAAATAGTGTCCTAGCACTGAAGAAAAAAAGACAAGCATATCTTTTGTATTAAATTTATCAATGTTGGGGAGCCTTATGTTCCCCATGGTGAGCACTGGACTATATATTTCCCAGTCAGTGGGAATTGTTATCTGATTCATGGTGAATCCTGGTAAGGAGCATTGGACTACTTTGAAGTGGATACTCAAATACTTAAGAGGCACTTCAGATGTTGTTGTTTGCTATAAATCGATGGATTTACAAATTAAAGAATTTTGTATTTTGATTTTGGTGAAGACATAGATGAATGAAATTATACTATTGGATATACTTTCACTCTCATTGGTGGAGTTGTAAGTTGGATGTCTAAGTTGTAGCCAATGGTGGCTTTATCAACCACTAAAGTAGAAAATGTGGTAGCAATTGAGGCCAACAAAGAGGTAGTTTGTCTAGAGTTTGTTGACTTCAAGATAATGCAAATGAATATTAATTTGCATTGTGGCAATCAAAGTGCAATTCACTTAGTGAAGAATCCAACATTTCATGAACGCATGAAACATATTAAATACCATTTCATAAGAAAAATGGTGGAATAAGCTAGCATCATGTTGGAGAAAATTGATATTGATATGAATACTATAGATATTATTATAAAGATTGTCTGGACAAAGTAGTTTCAATGGTGCAAAACTTTTCTTGTATTACTAAAAAAATGATGAAGGCGACACTGAACAATTGTCACTTGGATGGAAAAACTTAGGCAATAAATTTCATGTATATAGACTTCGTGGGAAAATGTTAGGAGTTGATGTCAATATCCAAATCTCCAATACAACCCTTCATTTTTTGGATTGTGAAATACCAACAAATACATTGGTAAGATCTGACATTTTATTTGATATCTACTATTGAATAACTAAGGAATTTTGACATAAAATCTAAAGATTTTTTTAAAATGTTTTACAATTAGGTTGCATACTAATAGGAGGTGAAGTCAATATCCATATCTTCGATATTTTCCTAGAGAGTGGTACAAGTTATCCCATGCATGATTTGTATGTACCGAGCTAGCTAGGTAGGTCATAGGGGTAGATCCCTTGAGATGAAGACCTCTATAACTTTCCAATGTATTTTGATTCTTTTTTAAACTCTCTTAGATATTTTATAAAAGGAAAATAACCTACATTTTTTCAATATAAAGAAAAGTTGTAAGAAGATTTTGTCAAATAATAAGATACAAAGTAGCTTTTTGCCCGATGGTTTTACCTACACACAACAATGTTTCCACATAAATTTATTGTCCAATTGTTATTATTGGTTTCTTATGTTTAATATGTTTCTAACTCCTACCTTGTACTTCTAAATTATCAACTTACAATTTCAAACTTCATGTTGAAACTTGAACTAGAATTTTGTCTTTAATGTACAATTTGGCCAGCTTGATAATTAGAACCATGAAACTAAGTTTCAAATTACATATTCATCATACCCGTTATGATTCATGGTATATTTCAAAGTTCATTGTTGACTACCTATAAGTTTGGGCATTGACCAAAAATTTTGCCACTTCTCTAAATTCTTAAATTAACAAACTGGTTTGTTTGTTTTTTCCTAAATTTTGATATTGATTTATTTGTCATACCATTGTTGATGGATTTGAGCTTTTATTTTGGAGGTAGAAACACTAGAAATTTGAATATAACTCATTTTTTAATCCCTGCATTTAATTGCAGCTAGTGCAGGTGTTGTTGCTATGTGCACTTTGGTATTTATCATAGGACTGTGATTTTGAAAAATAAGACCCGGAGATTTGATTAAATTTGGCTTCATTTGGACCATATAATGCTAATCTATTATTGTTTTACTATGTTGATCCATATACATGAACTCATTGTAGTTCTGACTAAAATCTAAAAGAATTCTAGTCATCTTTGCATAAGCCATTTGGCTTCATCTTTTTAAAGGAAAAATAAGTTAGAAAGAACGTTGTGATGTGTTGAAGATAAATGATGTTTTAAATATTTTAGTGTAGAGTTATGAATATTGAATTTATTGTCTGAGCTTCTGTTGCAAATTGTATATTTCGCATCACCGTTGGCTCTTCTTTTTTCAAACTCTAATTTCAATGTCAACCAAGGTCTACCTTCGCTTCATTGTTCATCAAAGATTGGGACCGTCATGATGGAGAGGTTGGTATAGAGCTCGATCCTCACCATAAATATTTAATTTTCCCATCGTAGGTTTTCTTCTAAGCAAAAAAAATAAATCCTTGTTTCCAAAATTATTTTTGTTATATTATTATTATCACTTAGCCCTTTAAGCTCCCTTGTTTTCTCCTCTCATGGACTCATGGCTTCCGCTTATTATGTAGCTTATAATGCATTTATATTAGCTATATATATATATATATATATATATATATATATAAACTAAGGTATTACATTATTTTCCTTACATTTTCACCATCCTTAATGCACATCTTCGTTATATATAAAAACAAAAAATTTACATCAAAATCTCAAAATAGGCGGGTAAATGATACTTCTTCCCCTCCATGACTTTGTTCAAGTGTCCAAAATCAATCCACAACCTCAAAGTTCCATCTTTCTTCTTCACAAAGAATATTGGCTATCTCTAAGGAGAGACACTTGGAAGTACCTCTCCTTTAACAAGATGTCTACTTGCATTTGTAGCTCCTTTAATTATAATGAACTCGTTATATATGGATTTTTAGATATGGAGGTAGCTCCAAAATCAATAGATAAATCAATGTCTCTCTTAGGTGGCAATCCTGATATTTCCTCAAACACATCTGCAAACTCTTGCAACACTGGAAAGTCCTCAATACTTGGGATTTTGGTTTTTGTTGGATCTTCCACATGGGATGCATACACTTGGCACTCTTTTATAAAGCATATCTTTAATTGCACCACTACAATTCACCTTATAGAGATAGTTCTTTGAATTTCTTTCACTACTCTATTGTTTCCTTATTCATTAAGACAAGTCATAGTCTTGTTATGATAATCTAAAACCACATTATTTGTGTCCAATCAATCCATTCCAATAATAACATCATAGGATCCAAGCAGTATTATGGTCAAATCTATGAAATAATTAAATTCATTCATGTTTAATGGGAAAGCCTTTACTATATCATTGGTCTTCGCTTTAGTCCCAATATCCAACCGAACGAACCATGACTTATCATGCTTGCTTTTCTTTAGTTGACAAGAAAAATAGGATTAGTATTACTATGGCTTGCTCTTGAATCAGTTAAAATTGCAATAGGTTGTCAGAAATATTACTTCAACCTCAATTGTGTTTAACTAATGATCTACCTATCAATTATCCAAGCTTACAGAAGGACTGTCTCAAAACAAATTATCTTCTTCACCTTCGAAACATTAGATTGGTTGTCTTACCATTTTCCCTAAAGATTATTCCATATTGGATTTAGTTTGAGTTGGTTGACTTTGTTGATGTGTTAGAGATGTTTCTAAATAAGAATGTTTAAATCTTTTCTTCCTTGGATCTTGTTTTTTATTCCTCTTATTTCTCCAAGACTTTGAAAAATTGTTTTTCCTTTGTTCTAATCATACGAATTTTTAATCTTCTTGATTTTCTATTCAAGAGTCTTAGGTTCATCAAATTGTACTTTTTCCTTGTAGAATATAGTTAAGCCACTATGAAACCTTTATATATTTACCTTTTCATCTCTAACATACCTTAGCAACCCTAGAAACGTTTTCTAATATTATTCCATTGTTATATTTCCCAATTTGAGTTTAAATAAATCTTGCATCTTTTTGTCAAAGTAGTTCTAAAAATGGTACTTATATTGGAAATATTTCTTGAACTTCTTTCAAGAAATCCTCATCTCATTGATGTACTTAACTTGCTTTAGATTTTCCTTGTAGATTATATATAGCAATTCTAACTTCCATATTGGATGAGTAATTATGTAGCTGAAAATACTTCCTTGTCCTTAGAAACCAAACTTTAACATCCTCTTACATTTTTTCACTATTAAAGGTTTTTGGCTTAAGCTCTCCTTGCAAACGGTTTTTTTCATGTCTTCTTCTTTGATACCTAACATGAGACACTTGTGGATTGTTCTTTGATTTTTAAAATGTATAAGCCTTCCCTACCAAATGAGATGGTGAATAATGAGGCCTCCGAGCTCTGCTTGTATTTATTGAATGCCTAGGTTTTCCATGGCATTTCCTTCTTGAATGAACTCTTAGCTTCTTTCTCATGCTTTGGTTCTTATCCACACCTTATTTTCCTTCGTAATTGATTCAATATTTGAATTAGTTGATTGTCTGTACACATCCATCTTTAGTCTCATTGTTTCCACCATATCTAATGGTTTAATCATTTCTCTATGTCTATTACACTCAATTTCCTTATTTTCTACATCGGTATTTAGTCCTCTAACTTAATATTCATGTTTGTAAGGATTATATCCTTCTTCTATTTTCCTTCTTCAAGGAATTTTCGATCTCTTAACTACATATAATACATAATTTTATCTGCAAGATGTTCATACAATAAAATTTGTTCAATAAACTACATTTCCAAAATCTATAGAGAAAATTATTTTATATGTGCATTTTGGAAACACCCATTTTAGTGAATCAAAGCTACATGTCTTTTTCTTCCCAAATTCTACAAAAATATGAATTTACACTGTAGAATCTATATTTTCAATCTCATTCATATGAGGAAGAGATTTCCAATGACTATAATCATGTCCCAAACTAAGCTCCAAGTGAACGTTGCAACCTTCTAAGGCTATCACTTTTGCCCAACTTTCTGCGCTTTTCTTATTGGTACAACAAAGTTCAGAGACCTACTTCATCCACTTGTAGAAGAAAATCCAAAAAAGAACAAACAAAAAAATTGTATTGGGGAATCGAGATGGATAGTAATTATGATTGTGAACACTGAAAATCCTATACCTTGGTGAACCAATACTCCAATCAATTTCTACATAATTATGAAATTGTTTATTTTTTCTATTTTTCACTTTTTCCAAACTTAAAATTTTTGGCTAAAATTGCAATCTTCCAAACAAAGGAAAAATAGAAAAAATTCAAGTGAGGAGATAAAAAGTTGGGTAAGAATTTTATTTCAACTTTGAAGGATCGGGTCATTTTTTGTTGAATTGTAGCTCCCCAAATCACCAAAAAGTGTCTTGGAATAGTATATTTTGGCCTATTTCTTCATCTTCACCCAAACCCCCTTGGAATTTGGCAAAATCCTCCATTGGGTTTTTATGTACCTAATTTTATTCCACTATTTAATTTCCATTCCCCACTAAACTCGTGCGAGTGAGTACCCTTATGTTCTTCAAAAACTAGTAATTTATATTTTCTAGAATTTTGAAGCTGAACAAGTAAATCGTAATCACTAACACTTTATAGTCCTCGTCACTACAGACTTACACTTGAAATTTCACATGATCCTGACATTTTTGTTCTTATGGTCAAAATAAAATTTTAACTCCAAACTTTTATATAATAATGTAAAAAATTATGCTAATATGGCATCCATATTGGTATGGCATGACACATGGCTACTGACATGGCATGGTTGATATGGCAATGATTTCAATGTGTCCACACCTGCACCACCCCATTCCATTCTCCCTATCCCCACATCATATTCCTTGCATGTTGTAGCCTTTTAATTTTTTTCCATTTGCATGTGTGAATTTTATTAATTCATATGTGGGGTCCTTAGACCTTATTATGCCCTCAAATCATCTACATGTCATAAATACCAACATAGGTGATACGTTTTTTTGCTTCTAACGCCCTTTGCTAACATGTTCCCCATGCATCATCTACAATCAATGACTTGATTTATGATGGAGGTCATACCCCGCCAACATTTAACACCAATTTTTCCTCTCCATAATTTTGAATATGCTCTTACATGTGTTGCATCCTCAACGATTGCAGAGGTTGAAACATGGATTCCAAAACCACCACTCAATGCTCTATAAACCACTTACAACCATCATGAGGGTTTGCATCTAGTTTTCAATACCACCAATCAGTGGTCCACAATACTTCCATACCACTTACAGACACCTTTCCCCACCATGTATTCTACATACCCTTTCCATGTGGCTACTATCTATACTCTTTGTTCCACCTAGACCCTCCACATCATCCAATCAGTCCACATCAAATATTTTCAAATTTTTCTCCATAAGTTTTACACACTCAATGGACATGTGACCACCTTTAATTTTTACACATGGCTTCACTAATTTGAGCCTTGATTAAATTTTTTTTCCTCTAAGGAAATTTTGATTATGAGACCTAGAAATTCTAACTACATTAGCCACTAATAATGTCCATTTAAACTCTATATTTACAATCTCCCATTTTTACAAAGTTGAACTTTGTCATTCCCAATTTCATCCATATTACTTCCATGCCATACATATATTTCCATCCAGAACACCATATGAATTTTTCAAACACCCCTAATTCCTCTAGTGCACCCTTATACCCAACTATTACATGGACGTTTTAGCAAATACTTTTCATGCAAATGATGATTTCTTCCTTTAAGATGTGATCTTTGGAATGTACAACACCAGTACCATAATTTTTATCTTATACCATATTGTAACATTTTTTTTTGTAAATAAAACATTATATTACTTCACATGGCCGAAACCGAAATTACATAGCTGACATAACAGAGTGTCCATGGCTTCCCTCCAACAGCCCAACTCCATACTTAAGCTTCCTTCCCATAAATCCGCATAATTTCATATCCCCCATATAGTCCAAACTACTGCATTTCTTTCTTACTAACCCCTTACAATCAAAATTGGTCATCCCCAACCCGAATACAATTAGGCCATAACATAACCAGGAGACCCTTATACAATATGCATTAGGAAAAACTATAAGCATAGGCCAAAAAAAGAGAAGAAGACCAGTTCTCAAGCCAGACCCTGGGGGTTGGATTCCATTCTAAGACCAGTAGTAGAGGCCGAAACAATGGAGGTTACCTGGGTCGCGGCTGCACCTTAGCGTCCACAAAGCGTGTTGCATCGATGGCTGCCCTTCTCCCTAGGGCGAGGGAACTCCTTCGGCCCCCTTCCCACTGAATAGAAGGGGATGTTTAGCTTTTCCGCAGACATCAATTTTTTGGTGCATCAGATGGCATTCGTTGTTGTGCTCCTTCCAAGACTTCACTAGTTCTACATGCCCCTCATACTTGGCTTCCCTTGCGATGGAGGAGTGGCCAACCAGGCGCTTATTCACCCATTACATCATTAACAAGTGGTCATAGGCTGAGGCTCTGCTCGTCGTGGTACCAGGGTTGAGGACCCAGTCCGCCACCTCCTTGTGGAGGTCTTCCGAAGACATAGTTCTTACCTCTACCCACAAATTGCCAACCACCTTTTCCACTTCCAATCGAATGCTCAGGGGCACATGCTCCTTATAAAAATCTGCCGCTTCTTGAGCCTGAACCTACAACCTTCTCACAGGATTCGCTCGAATCATTATACCCTTCCCCTTTCTGTCCCGGCCATAGACAACATTGTCCTGGCTTTGGACGCTTTTCAGAGGACGCTTGGGAGCCATACTGCTGGGAAAAGGGGTATGAGCCACACAAAGAATTGGGGAATAATTCAACTTGAGAGACCAGATTCTTGGAGAGGAACAAAGACAGCGCGGAGGAGTAAAATACACAGACCTCACTCCGAAGAAGGATGAAGGGTGGCGAAATCCGCCCAGAATAAAAGGAAGTAGGAGCCACGATTATCTTCCCAGACCA
The DNA here is from genome assembly GCA_001517045.1 of Pseudotsuga menziesii. NCBI lineage: Eukaryota > Viridiplantae > Streptophyta > Pinopsida > Pinales > Pinaceae > Pseudotsuga > Pseudotsuga menziesii. The sequence continues at coordinate 1,069,814 of LPNX011040810.1, read as the reverse complement.
TTACTTCCCATGCGTCACTCCAATCATACCAATGACTTTCCTCGTACCTTCACCTACCTCAGATATCCTGACAGTCATTAAGACCCAATCCTTTCGACGATCCTGATCTTCCTTGCCTATCCCATCCATCCCTACAACACAAACCATTATGATGGTAAAGGAAAACCACCTCATGGTCTGGCCCGTTGGCCATGTGGCCCCGCGTTTCATTTAAGAACGGTCTAGCCAGGCGTGCTGGTGCCCCTTGTCATCTCCCATGCCTCGATCGTCCGGACGCTCCACCTATTGGCTGTCATCATAGTCCCTAGACGCCACCTTCCTGCACTGCTGGGGCCATGCATCCGCACTAAAGTCCTCCAAGCTACCAATTTGGAGCCCCACGTACCCTTTCCACGCCAGCGTTAGCTAATAAATCTGTTGCCTTGTTGGCAGTGCATCTGACGTGACAAAAAGAGACTTCCGAGTGGGCACGAATCATAGATCTCAAGGAGTCCATTCTTCTAGCTAGGTGCCAACTCATGGAAACCTTCACACAATCCTTCCCATTCGCCATATTTTTAGCCATCTGGATCAAAACCCTGTTATCTCCTTTTATGATCATCGGGAAGCATCCGCCTTTGATTAGACATTTAAAACCACAGATCAATATTTCTAATTCACTCGAATTGTTGGTGTCTGTACGTGTTTAGAAAGTTCTCTTGGCTTATTAGTTCATTATTCTGAGACTTCAACACTAGATCCATGATGTTTTGAGCCAAATATTTACTTCATTGAGAAGGGAAGGACATTGTGTAGTGGTGTTGATGAATTTTCACTATTGACATATTGATTGTTTCTAGGTGGTATTCCTACAGATTCTTTTCAAGGAACAACACCTATTCCAAGAATCCCCTTTTTATTCTTAGTTTGTTGTTATATTGTGTTATATCGGGTTTTCTTATGTGTATCTTTCTCATTTTCCTCCAATAATATCCATATATAGTGAATAGAATAGCCTTGAATATCAAATCTTGAGTAAATACTAAATGAGTAAAACAAATGCTTCTCAATTTCCACGATACAAATATTTACATAATAGTGGAAGAAACTTACATAGTAGTGGAATTTTGATAGGAAACCTCGAATACAATGTTACGATGGATGGAGGAGACACTGACTTGTGCATTACATGCACACTGATATCATATTGTATGTGAAAATGCCTCAATTATTGTGCACAAACATAGATCTCATCACTGGAATAGTTGGGTGTCAATTTGTTTCTTATTCTATAGGGGTGTCTTTGCACTCGTGACTATATAGTTTGATATGTTAGATTTAGGCTAGTAACAAATTTCCTTACAAAGTAATTTTATGAAAATGATGAATCTTTTTCAGTTAATTGATTTCTAGGTAAACATTTCATGAATAATATTATATACTAAATTAAATATTTGAAAAAGAAAAGATGGTGTTCACATAGTGTATAACTCCTACACTTATCTCGATATCCTCAATCTTCATCTTTGATTGTTATTTGTCATCCAAAGCTTGACTTTTCTACTGGTTGTGGAAGTCGAGCATTCATTTTTTAATTACATTGACATTATAATAACCTTTACTTACTCTTACATGATTTTATACAACTCACAAATTCTAAGTTTCAAACTTGCCATTATGGCAGTGGTTGCCACAATGTGGATTTATTTTAAAGTGTATGTTGAGACTCAAAATCAATATTCTCAAACTTAGAATCCCAAAATACCAATGAATCTACTAAAAAAAATTGGATAAATTGGATCAGATGAATTCTGGTCGAAAGGTTAATCATTGATGGCATACATATTAGTTTCAACACCAAACTGAAACTTAGGACAATTAAGAAACATTAGTTCTTGGATTAAGGATTTTTATTTCTTGGGTTTAGGCTTTTAGACTATTGTGCACTATAACCGAATGAGGGAGTGACGTGTTATAAGTTATCGCATGAAAGAAATACGAGTGAATGTCCTTTGGAGTATGGAATAGATAGCATAGGGAACTTATTGGAGATACATACATTAAAAATCACACATAAATTAACTTTGTTGTTGAGCACTACATTGTAGAAATAATTTTGCACTAGTAGTACCGATATGAACTCTATGCTAGGTGGCATGTCAAAACTACATTAAGTTGAAGAATATTCCTAAAAACCAAGGGATTGAACACTTTCATTGTGATCGCATATTGATTAATTAGAAGTAATCATGGACTCTTAGACAACCTAATAACATATGAAATATATAATTAAAAAAAGAGTGAGAAGATGGCTTTGGAAGAAAATGGAATATGAATTATAATCACATGAGAGTTGGAGGATGGAAACTAAAACAAAGTATTGATTAACATATCCATTTTACAAATGAAAAATGAAGATGAGAATGTTTGATTATTGAATTCCAAATTAAAGGCCTGTAATGCCTTGTTAAAACATTGAAACTCTAATGGAACATGGTGAAGTTAGAAAATAAAATTTATTAACATAGTCAAGAGTCTAAATGATAAAATTAAAGGCCCTTAATGTCTTGCTAAAACATTGAAACTCTAATGGAACATGGTGAAGTTAGAATATTAAAATTTATTAACATATTCAAGAGTCTAAATGATATTTAGTGGACAATTGTGCATTATTATCATATTCAAATGAATGCTTGAGTACATGTAACCTATTCACAAGTCCACATTGGTACTGTGGCATCATGAGTTGTAGAAATTTTATGCACTAGGGCAATTAATGTAACAGAAAATTTCACTTGTTTCTTAGAGGCTTACTAGATATTAACCTTGTGAATTTTCATTGATACATATGTTATGAAATATAAATAAAACAAAAAACAACATACATATTCCACCTCTTAACAACCCCAATCCACTAGGGCTCAATCACTTGAGACAGAAACATGCTTAGTCTCTGTAGGGTATGAGAAACCATATGCAAGCACCTCAACCTAAAATTGTGCTCCAAAAGCAATTGATCAAATGTTTTTGTTGTTTTTCCCATATTTGTTTGTGGGTGTAATCCTCGGTGCCCAATGGTAGGGTGTTACTTGTATCAATGTGTGCACACAAGTTTCATACCTATAAGGAAATCTTACCATGCATTAAATAGATCTAAGATTCACTTTATGACAATGGTAATTGCATCAACAAATATTCCCTATTTTCTTCAATTTTAATGTTAAATTACTTAACAATTTCAACCTTTACTTATGTCAAGTCAACAAGACATACAAGTGCTAGAAATTACCAAACCATGAAGAAATAAACTTGATCCTTTATCTACTCTAACTCTTGGTGATTCTCTATAGGAAAGGGACTAGTCGTTTACTCTTTGGACCTAGAGAAATTCATCCTCTTCCTCATATGTAATAATAATAATGATAATAATCTATTTTTAAGGTCACATCCAAGCCAGACACCAAATTGGTGTATGGGACCCCCTTTTTTGTGGGACAAGGGACCCCCCTCCATGCAGTGATTTGACTACTAAAGTCTATGAATGTGTACATACCCTACCCCCCTATGGATTTGAACCTATGACCTCCTAGGAGGAAACACATGTTCTTAACTATTAGGCCCAATTAGATTGTATGGGCCCTATACATATAAGATTGATTTATGGGATAAAGTTTTTAAATGAGATTGGATTTTCTAGGGTTTAACCATCTTGTGGGGGTATCTAAACCTCAATTTGGGAGCTTCATATATATAGGGTGTGGATGCACTAAATTATTATTTATCAAGGTAATTCATGCAAAAATGGGAAGAAATATGAATGGTTGATATTGAGTTGGAAAAACTCAGCATGACTTGGAGGAACAATCAAGTTGGAGAAGCAAGGTTGCAAAGAGGCTTGACAACTTTTTGATTTCAGAATCCTTCTTAAATGAAAAGTGACATTTCTCCGATGATTTCCCAAGGACAGGACTTAGACCATTCCCCATTTTTACTAGAAATGGTTTTAGAATAGATGAAACCTTCAAGTCCCTTCAAATTGAACCCAAAATCATTAAAGGAGGAGGAGTACTTAAAGGTTGTGAAATAAAGTTGGATTCCCTTTTGCACTAAGCCTAAGGATTTAAAAACCCAATGTAGTTTTGGAAAATTTAAAAAGAGCAAAACAAACATCAATTGAATGGTCAAAGTTGAAAAAACAAAGGGAAGAGCGAGTATCACAAGGGGGTGGAAGAAAAGTTGGAAATATTATGTAGTAATGAAGGATTTGGGTTTCTATTTGAATAATCAAAAGCTAAGTTATATGATTTGGAGGCCAATAAGAGAGGGATTTTAATATAAAAAAAAATAATAATGGATATTTAAGAGCAGGGCCTTGTGATTTCAAGCATGGAATGAGAACAATTTTTTCGCATAGATTAACAAAGTTTTGGAAAAATATCAACTCAATTTGGAAGATATAAAAATATGATGGCGAGTTTGTTACAACTTATAATGGCATTATCAAAGAAGGGGTGGATTATTTTAAGGATATTTAAGAGTCATCTAGAAAGACTATTTCTTGAGTAGGTGTTAATAATTACATCCTACTTCCCATGCTTTGGAATCCATCAAGCCAAAAAAAATTTAATGGAAGAATTTAGAAGATAGGAGTTATTATATGTTCTATAGAGATTCTAGAAACACAAAATTCTAGGTCCCGATGGGTTGCCAATTAAATTTTTTAAGTTGTTTTTATTTCAATGGGGAATATTTAAGGGGAGTGATTGAAGAATCTAGGTCTACAAGGCAGATTCTGACAACATTAAATGCAACACTTATATATATCAATAATCCTTTATATTTTGAACATTTCATGGCAATATAATTATGAAACTAAATTTATAAAATTATATCAAAACTCATAGCCAAGAGAATGAAGATTATACTGGCAACTACTATTTATGAAGAACAATTTGGGTTTTTTTAGGGAAGAAAAATCCATGAGGATGTAGGGTTGGCACAAGAATGCCTTCACTGTGAAAAAATTCCACAGGTGGATCTCCAACAACAAAACAAACCTCACAATTTTTACAAAGATCTACAAGAAATAGAGAAGAGAATATGATAAAATTCACTGTAAAAGAAGAAGTCTGAATGTAAAATATTTACATGTTATTCATCTACAAGATGTGGAAAATAAAATAATAATACATCCAAAAGAATTCGTTTTCCTAAGGAGGCATTTGAATTCCACTCAAGAAACAAGATTAGTTGACATTAAATCCATCTCCAAACAAGAACTAGTGACCAATCATGACGTGAGACACTTAACTGAAGGTGGTTGGCACATGAGAGAGACACTAGGGAGTGAAAATAAGGAGAATGAGGTGCATGAGTTGACTGGTAGTGGTCATTGAGTCTTATCATCACTCAACTCATGGAATCTAGGAAGAAGAGTCATTTAACTAGGTGAGAGTAGGGGACAAGGCACCTTAAATCAAGGAACTAACTCAATTGACCCCTAAAATCATGCATGAGGGCGCATAAGGTCCTAATGACTACAAATAATGTGCATGAGTGGATAAATGATTCCAATAATGACAACAATTATTCACTAGAGGGCCAACAACATAGTCTAGGTGCTAGGAGGCTCAAATATTGATGCATGGACTCCATGGCTAATGCATGTCCAATTCTAGATGGATAAGATGTTACAACACCCACCCTTAAGCATGAATTATGAAAAAAAATCAAATTAAGTCCCAACAACAAAGTCTAAGGTCACCCTTTACAATTTTTATTTGTCCAATACAAGTGAAATAAAAGAGGAAAACCACTTGGGAATTACCTCCCCTCAAAACATGGACATGCAACATAAACTTGAATTTTTTTTCAAATCATCCTTCACCAACTTATCATTCACCACAAGAAAATAGCTTAGATGAATGAAAGTATTCTCAATAAATCTTTTGGTGAACATATCTGCAGTTTGTTCTGAAGATGGACAATACTGCAGTGTGATAGTCTTGTCATGCACTAATCCATATATGTAATGCATGTGAATCTGTATGTGATTTGTTATCTTCCTATGAATAGGATTGGTAGATATTCTTATGGAACTTTAATATTCACACCATCTGACTGTAGGTGTGTTGGAGCAAATACCAAATTATGAAAGAATCCCTTGCAACCAAATACATTGGGTGGTTGCATTCACAACACCCTTGTATTCAACTTCTACAGAGGAGAGGGAAATGGAACTTTGTTTCTTGCTTGAACAGAAAATGGGGCCATCACCAAGCATGAAAACATATCTAGAATTTAAATTCCAATCTGAATTGTCACCATCCCAATCAGAATTTGTGAACCCAATGAGATCCAATGAAGAGTGGGTTGCATAGTTTATTCCATGGGACCTCATTCCTTGCACATAATGCAAGATTATTTTGGCTACCTTCCAATGGATTCCATGAGGCTCCTGCATGTATATTGACACTGCATTAACAAAAAATTAAATATCAGTTCGAGAGTGTGTCAAGTACAACAAAATCCCAACCAATTACCTATACAATGTGTTATTCACTAGCGGAGTAGAATCACCATCTTCAAGCTTAATACCAAAGAGGAATGGAAAATTGGTAGGCTTGCACTATGAAATTTTGAACTTATTTATCATGTTTAAAACATATTTTGGCTTAGATACCTTTATTCCTAAAGAGGATTTTTTTATTTCAATCCCAAGGAATTGTCTCAACAACCCCAAATGTCATTGTAAAAGCATGATGCAAAGAAGTTTTTATTGCAGAAATATTATCAATGGAACCACCAGAGATCAAAATATCATCAACATACTATACAATAATCAAAATTAAGGGTCCAATATGCTGCAAATAAACATTAGAATCAAATTTGTATTTTATGAAATTTTGTGACAAGAGGAAGTTGTCCATTTTGTCATATCAAGCCCTGGGAGACTACTTGAAACCATACAGTGATTTCTTCAACCTACACATAAGAGAGGGGTGTTTTCCCTAAATTCTACTACCTAGACTACGGGGTCAGCAGTGTTCAGGCACCTCAAATAAAAGACTATTTTTTATAGGTTTTGTTTGGATAACAATGCAAATCAAATGGGTAAGGATAACAAGGCAGAGACACAATATCTGAAAACTTCAGAAATACAAATGTAAAAGACAAAAAATCTTGCAGTAATGGATGACAAGCATTAAGGTATAGGAGATAAGATTTTAACATATATATAACTGCAAATAGTAAACAAACAGTTCATATTTGTAGCATATATAATAAAATATTGGTCTTTGAAAACACTTTTCAAATATCAATAAGTATTTAACATTCACATACATACATGAGATGAAATATAGAAAACATATACACAACATTCACTGCATGAAGAGTTCAGACTAAACTAAAGAATATTAAAACAGTTTAGATCAAAGGCCTAGCTCCATATAGTATATTAAAATTCATTCAAAATGAAAAAGAAGTCCTTCCATAAGTAAACATGAATGTCTGCATAGTCTCCAGGACCTGACTCCCATGTGTGTCTCCTCAATTATCATAATGCTTTACAATTTATAAGAATATTTAATCCTAAAAAAATGATTTATGAAGTTACAAGTATTATTCCTAATCCAAATTGACTTCTGACTTCTAGCTTCTTATGAACTCTCCTGAGCACCTTGGCAGTAGTTTCGAACACTTGGCACCAACAATTACCCTATCGTATTTTAATATTTTGTTTGAAAAAGAATTGCAGCCTGTGGGATTCCAAATAGCATTGAGTGATGAATACTCTGCATGTCTTGATGTCTTGATTTCTTTTCAATCTCATCCATACTTACTTCAATTTCCTCATCCATCCGGTCAAACAGCTCCAATTCTTCTTTGCTTCTAGTAATTAAACAATTTACTTCCTGCATTTATGACCTCCTCTGCCATATCAATTTTATACTGTTGGATGTTGTTACGAACAAGGCTTTCCACAGAACCCATATATTGATCTTTACCAGCAATATCATCCTCACTATCTACTGTTCCCCCAATTATGAGTTCATCTTCTTTCTGGTAGCTTGATATGGTCTCTACAACAGCTTCCAAATATATAACTCTGACTTCTCTCTTCTGACCAATTCTATGAGCCCCAGCTACAGCCTGCTCTTCATTTTTAGGGTTTGGATCAAGATCATATATGACCACTTGGTACAAATATAATGATCGGGTATTATCACAATCTTTTCTCGATCCCAAACCTTAGCCCGGGAGCCGAACTCTTTCTTGAAAATCCCAATAGTTCTAGGGCCACAGACATCATGGGTCATCAAATTATCTACTTTCACCCATACATTTTCCCCGGGGCTCACTTGAGATCTCTCTGCAGCCCTGGATAGAGTGTTTCACGGAGCCATTTGAAGCAGGGGAACGTTGTTGCGGCTGGGGAGGAGCCATTACTTCTGCTACGAAATTCTTCATCCTCTTATTGTTCTTCAATGTTGCTGCAACCTTGGAGTTTAAGGGGGTCATACCAGTAACCAAGGTGTAATGGATTCCACTCTTGTATTTTAGGAGGTGGGAGGTTGAAGGTGATGTCGCGGGAGAGGCCATTGATGAAAGAATGAGGCAACCTCGTGCTTGCATGAATAGTCGATTCTATATCTTCTAGGCTAGTTGTTACATTAATCCTTCTATAATGAAGGCGACCCCATTGTAGGTAATCTTCCAATATATCCAGCAACTTTGTCATTGTACTGGATAGGAAGACACGATGTCCTGCTTTGTGGATTTTGATGAAAAAAACCCCAAAGTTTTCCACATGGTAGCACAACATAATCATTAGAATACTCCATGCGGTAAGGATAGCTTAGTAAAGGATGGTTGCAAAACCTTTCACAACTCCATACATTTGTTCTGCATACTTTGTCTATCTTAATGTGCCTGCATTCCCTTTCTAAAGCACGATTGTCAGGCGAGTGGGGATTTGCAACCAAAGGTTCTAGTTTAGAAACATCAAATCTGTATTTTTGGAGATATCTGGCTGCTTCATCACTGTAAAATGATTCAAAACTAGATGAGGTATTCCCCTCAAGATAATTAAATGTTATCTGATCTGTAGCGAAAACACCATTCTTTGCTCCTGCTTCAACAACCATGTTACACAATGTCATTCTATCTTCTATCGCCAAGCTTTTAACAGTATATCCTGCAAATTCCATGGCTCGATACGTTCCACCAGAAACAGATATTTCACCAATAATATACAGAATAAGATCCTTTGCAAGTAGGAAATGCGGCATTTCCCCATCCATTACAAATCTCAGTGTTGTTGGCACCTTCACTAACAGTTTTCCAGTGCCCATTATAAATCTTGCATCAGTGTTTCCTATTCCACTTGCAAACTATCCAAATGTTCTAGAATTGCATGTATGGGATTCTGTACCAAACAGAACCTCACCTGGTCTGCAATGACCTTCCTGGGCAAGAGAAATATGACAAACTCCTTTATAATCTGGATTTTCCCTGAAATCACTACAATCTGTGATGTCGTTGATTGAAGATTCAAACCCCTTTTGAATCCAAATGGTCTGTTCTTCTTCCTGCAAGTGAATAATAAGCCAATATCTGTGTTGGCTTCCCTATAGACTCTGCTTCCGAATCTTCAGAAAATTCATCCACTGCATCTTGGCGAGCTGGAGTAAATTCTATATCCCAAAATGGGTGCTCCATAGCTATAAGATTAACTCCAGTTGGTGTTGCATTATAACCTTGTATAAACATTTGCTTGAACCACTTTCTTCTAGTTCAAACACCATATAATCCTGAGCAGACATAGTAAAGGCTAATGAAGAAAAATTGTTCTATACAGGTGTTTTAACCGAGTACTGTTCAACAGCAGATGTCAAATTATGTTCATGAGCACAGAAGTTGAAGGCTGCTAGCATAATGATGGTCCCTGCAAAAACATTAATGCTTGGCAAGTTGGAGGTGTACATACACTTTTGAGAAATATCAGGTGCTTCCAGTCCCTATGTAGAGTACTTTAAACCATAGAAGAATTTTTGAATGAACTCGAAACATCCTATAGGAGCATAGGTTAAGATCTAAATGTTATAAATACCTAGAATATTAAATATATGAAATCAAAACAAACCAAACTTTAGGATAAAAGGAAATGTGATAAAAATTTCAAGGTTAAAAAGATTTTTAAGGTATAAAACTATCCTAACAAGCAAGGCAACAGACCTAGGTCAAACAAGGGGTCATGAACATAACATTCTAGATATTGCATATATATATCCTCCTTGATATCCCCACAGAGGAATGCACTTTTTACATCCATGTGGTGCACCTCCCACTATTTGGATGTTGTAGTGGCCAGAACTAGTCTAATGGAATCCATCTTGGCGTCGGACTGGGTCTCTGAGTCTACCGCTTCCGCTTAGGAATGGACGATGAACCTACTGGAATACTCATGATTTCCTCTTCCACAACTGTGGTCTGAACGGGGGACTTTCACTCACTAGAAATTTCTATGTCGTCAAGGCCGCTCAGCATCCCTTACCCCTCAAAACTTGAAAATACACTCAACAACTCTAACTGCACTTCACTCAACACTCTACACAGAATTCACCTTCTATTTCTACTCGCGCAACTGAAGAATACCATCTGACGCATCCCGCGTGGTGTTTTATAGCCACTTGCAATCCAAATTCATCATTACCAAATCTAACTTCACCATTATTGCCAAATCGGGTATTAATGACGCCAAATCTGCCAGCGATATTATGCTTATAACGATCGGATCACCCATTAATGTGGGTCACTTCAACAAGCACCACCAGCCAACTGGTTTAACTACCTACATTTATTACTTGATTTGACCATCCCACATTCCTGCAACTGTCGCAAAGGGTCAACCGGTTACCGCTAACAATTAACCTTGCGCAACCTCTCCCTCGGGGCTCGTCTTGCTCTGTAGAACTAAAATCTTCATTTTTTTTCCAACACTTCATGTGGTGTGCATCGTCGGCCCCATTCTATAGGGCTTCAAGAGAATCTCGTTAATGAGCTTTGGAAACATTGCGCCATCTAACTGTTGTAACTGAACTGCACCACCAGATGTAATGGCCTGAACAAGATAGGGACCTAACCAGTGTGTTTGTAACTTACTTGGATGCTTGATGAACTTACTATCATATAATAGCACCAAATCTCCTGTTGCAAACTGCTTATGCTTAATATGGCAATCATGCCATGCATTCTGTCGATCCTTCGCAACCTATTGCTCGAAGCCTATGATGAAACAATCTTCTTCAAGATGAATCAATTACACAGCACGTTCTTCTAATGTTGTTGCATCATCCATGCCCATCACTGCGGCAATGCGCAAGCTGGGAATAATATACTCCATAGGCATGATTGCCTCTTGCCCATAAACCAACTTAAATGGTGTCTGACTTGTTAGTCGTTTGCATGTAGTGCGATAGGCCCATAGAACTGCAGGAATTTTTAGATCCCAGTCATCGCAGTTATCATTACATTCCTTGGTCAGCATTGTCTCCAAAATTTTGTTGAAGGCCTCAACAGTACCATTTGCCTGCAGGTGGTATGGTGTACTCCTCTTATGTTGTATCTGGAGCTCCTCAGTTAGCACTTTTACTGTCCGGTTGACAAAGTGACTACCCTGGTCACTCATCAGGATTCTAGGACACCCAAATCGCGTCACCATGTTCTCAAAAATAAACTGTGTTGTTGTCGCAACGGTACAATAAACGACTGGTGCATCTTCTGCCCACCGAGTCAGGTAGTAAATTGCATTAATAATATAGAGGGCGCCAGTTCACTTACCTGGTGGATTGATAGGACCCACAAAGTCTACAGCCCATTTATCAAATGGTTGCAGAGTCACCTGTGGCACCAGGGGCATCTCGTCCCTCCGTGATGGTTTACCAACCCATTGGTAGACATCACAGCTCCTTGCATAGTCTGCGGCATCATTACGCAACGTGGGCCACCATAGCCCAGCATGCAACACTTTTCATGCAGTAGCGCGGCCTCCATAGTGACCTCCCAGGATCCCTGCATGTGCTTCTTCTAGAATGGGACCCTGTTCATGCGGTAAGACACATCGTCGCAATATTTCATTCGGTCCAAGTTTATATAATTGTCCAGCAATTAGTTGAAAATCAGAGGCTCTTACGACCAGTTGCTTCTTTTGGCTAATCGACATGTCTACTAGGGTGAAACCAGTAGACAGAAACTAAATAATTGGTGTATAGTGATCATCTGCGATGTCAACCCAAAACAATTGCGCATCTGTAAGCCATCATCAATATTGGTTGGTTCTTCACTGTTCACAATACGCGACAGATGATCCAGGCCAGCATTCAACCGTCCCGACTTTACCACTATTTCAAAATCGAACTCTTGGAACAAAAGAAACCACTTACAGATTCTACCCCCCAACACAAGCTTATTGACTAGGTATTGTAAAGCAGAATGATCAATGAACATCTTGAAATTTCCACCCAACAAATAGTGCTTGAACGTTTGCAGAGCATAAACCATCACCAAGCCTTCCCTTTCGGTCGTGGTATAATTTCATTCAGCAAATGATAACTTTCTACTGGCATATTCTATTGGATGATCCAAGCCCCCTTGGCCTGGTTGCGCAAGAACAACCCCCAGCACAGTAGAAGAGGCATCAACATGCACATGGAATTCTTTATTCCAATCAGGAAAAACTAGTATTGGTGCAGAGGCCATCTTGGCCTTCAAGGTGTCAAAGCTTCCTTGACATTCCGGAGTCCATTCAAATGCAACGTCTTCTTTAATGGATTTTCCATGGGAGCGATAATCACAGTGTATCCTATGATAAACTTGCAATAGTAGCCCATATGTCCTAGTGTTTCCCGGAGCATCTTTACACTCGTCGGCGATGGTAAACTGAGGATCAGCGCAATCTTCGTCGGATCTACCAACATACCTTCTTTGCATACGATGTTCCCAAGTAGCATGCCAAAGGGTGCACAGAAAATACATTTTTTTGAATTCAATGCAATCTGATGTTGTCTACACCGTTCCAACTACCATCATCAATCGCAAATTGTCCATATGGTCTCTAATCAGGCCATAGACTATCCAGTCATCCATATATACCTGCAGGATTTTTTTAATAAAATCTTTAAATACAGCAACAACTACGCTGGAGAATACAGCAGATGCATTATTCGACCCAAATGGCATGATGGTATATTGGAAACATCCCCACTTGGTGACAAACGTAGTCTTATGGCGATCCTCCTTTGCAATCCGGATCTAGTGGTATCCTGAAAATCCATCTATGAAGGAATATATCTCCTGGCCACCTACACCTTCCAGGACTTCATCTGTAAAAGGGGTCGGGAATGGATCGTGCACACATGCATCATTCAACTTTCTTAGATCGACACAAATGCGTATTTCACCAATCTTCTTGTCTTGGACCACCATCGGGCTTATCCACTCTGATTCTTCTATAGGTTCGATGATCCCAGCATCGAGCATCCTATCGATCTTAGCTTTCACGCGATCCTTGTATCATGGGTTCAGTCTATACGACCTTTGGCGGACTGGTTTTGCATCTAGCTTGAGTGGAATCTTCATTTCCCCCAAGTCGCCGAGTATCCCCTTCATCTCTGAAAATCGCATTGGGAAAAGGTCCTGGAATTCATGCAGTAGATCTGTGATTTTGGCCATCACCTCTTCGCCCCAATAGTCTCCGACATTAGAAAATTTTGGATTCTCTGCTGACCCAATGTTAACTTTCTGGATCCTCACCGGCTGATTCATTGAGTCCATTGTTACGTCAGGAGCTGGGACACCACGGCTTCCTTCGGACTCTAGAATATTAATGTTCTGCAGCTCGTCATCATCTTCAGGTTCCCCGGACAAGTTGTAGCACGTCATCATGGATTGGATGGAGCAATTTGCATGTGGATCAATGGGGTATGCAACAGGGATGAGTTTTCGTACTATGTCACGGATAATGTGTAAAGAGTTACATACCTCAGGGTTGGAATCCTTGAAGCTAAATGTTTCTACAAAGCAAACCGATAACTCCTCCCAAGTGGTAATGGTTCTGCGCAATTTTGCTGCCACATACCAAGATCTTGGCATCTCTTCTAGAGTATGAACAAAAGCGTGAACCCACTCATCTCTGGGGTGCGATGTCCATAACATCTGACACTCGATCAAATGACTGGTTGGGTCATTTTGTTCGTCATATCTCCCATCATGATAGACCTCTACATCGCCAAAGTGGAGCATCATTAACCTATGGCACTGCTCCCGGTCATGGATCATCTGTTTGTGTGTCGCCCACCAGCGAGCCGAAGTAGCCTTCAGTGCTACATCAAGAGCCAGTATCCTTTGCGGTTCAAACACCTTCTCTTCAAATACCTGAAAGAACTCTGATATCCCCGGAAATCCTTCATAAGTAGGCAACTCAACTGTCTCAGTCGCAACATGTTGAAGAGACTGTGTAATCAACCCACATTTTTTGAATGATATTTCATGCAATCGATTCTACCAATTTTCTAGAGCATCTCCAGAATCAGAGGACGCAAAACTTGTTCTTTTCCATCCAAGTTCGCCATCAACAGTAGGATGGATATAGTCCTCAGAGATGTTGTAAGTATGATCCCAACTTCTCCCGACTTCATCCTTTACAGGTTCGATATATCGTCGTCCTTCCTGAGGGTCCATAGGAGTAATGACCCTAACATCTTGGTTTTCAAATGTCATAACACGTTTTTTGAAGTTGATAACTGCCATGCTATCATTAGCCCATCCAATTCCTAGCAACACAGGATAGGAACCACCATCTTCTTCAACTTCTATCACATCAAAGTCAGCACATGTTTTCATACTTTCAATGTCAACAACCAAGTTTGAAACACGACTAATGGGTTGAACCTTCGCCTGGTTTGTTAAACGCAGCTGGACCGGAGACCATCCCAATGTTGTTTTGCCCATCAATTTCTAGGTTTGCTTCGTCAGGATGTTTACATCTCAGCCGAGATCCAAAATGACTGATTCAACCTCATAATATACAATATGGATATTCATCCTCATCTCCTTGCATGTCTTCCTCTTTGGCAAAGAATTCACAGCAGAATATTTCACTGTCTTATCCGGGAGGTGTAGTAATGTCTCAATCTTGACAAGGGTGTCTGAGTCCCTCGCCAATGATAGACAACTCTCAAAAAACTTGCACAGGGTACCATGCTGCCGTGATGGTCCTACTTCAACGAAGGGTTCAAAAGCAGAAGGCATATCAATAATCGGTAACTTACCCAGATTTCTCCCGATCTCATTATTTACGTCAAAGAAGGTATCTTTCTCTGTCGCAATATCAAATGCAACCCTCTTCTTACCAACAAACTGAACTTGTAGCCGTGGTCCATCATCTCTAGTTGTCACACCAGCGCGAGTGACAATCCCAACATCGACATCCTTCATCCACGGCTCGGCCTAAATAGTGGCAACTGTTGATCCCTAGTTCAAGTTCAAAGCTGGGTTTTTATTCAATGGTTGATTCATCGGTTGGTTCTGTGTTTGAGGCAGGTTCTGAGTCTGAGTCTATGGTGGGACCTGGTTCTACATTATCGATTGGTTCTATACTTAGAATGCATGTTGATTCTGATTCTGTGCATTCTATAACTGAGGAATTTGTCCTGCCTGCCATTTTCCAATTAATTCAGGGCAACTTTAAACATTATGATCGATGGTTGCATAGTATGTGCATTGCGCATGAGGGCACTCCCTCTGGTAATTCCCAAATACCCCATAGGTGTAGCACTGGATTGATTTATGACCTCGTCCTCCTCCTCGACCTCTGTGAAATCCCCCTCGGACTCCTCCTTGCTGAAACTGTGGTTGGGCCACTTGTTGTTGTGATGGGTTAGGTTGCTGATGAACATAGTGCGCGGCTTGAACATATTGTGGTTGATTATATTGTAGTCACAGTGCCTGGTTATACTATGGTTGTACCACCATTTGTGTCTGTGGTGTGAATTGTGGATGCGCTGTAAACTGTTGTTGTGGTTGCGCAGGGGCAAACTGCAATGGAGGTAGTGGTGTATACGGTACCTGGGCTGCTGGTTGTACTACTTGCGGTTGTGCTTGCACTGTTCGGGGATCCTCCCCTTTCACAAAGTATGAGTTGTATGTCCTTTCCTAAAGCAAATCATAAGCGTGAAAGTTTTTATCATCGTGCCCAATTGACCGACAAAATGTACAGTACAAACTTTTTGCTTTGGTAACCATCTTTTGCATGTAATCACAGCTCTTGTGTCGATGCCCATAGACCTGACAGATGCGACACCATGGTGCACCAGCACCACTCAATGGATTTGGGGCTCCTGACAGCAAATAATTCTGAAACATCAAGCAAGTATCCTTGGTATGTCCGCTTGCATGGCAACGGGTGCACCAAAGATCATCACAATATTCCTTGGCCTTTTTTATGTCTTACAATTGCAGCGTCAAATTGGCCAATTGCGCTTGAATCTGATTCATTCCAACGGCGGTTTCCCCTACTGACGATGCCTCCAATTTCATCGCGATCACCAAATCCTTGCTCTATGTTGCAATCTTTTGTTGCATTAATGGTTGTCGGATATGTGAGACAAGCGCTGCAATAAACCATTCTTTATGCTGAACGTCGGTCATCCAGAAACTGACCCAAGCCATCAATGTCTTGAATCGCTGATCAAAATCCCAAATCATTTCATTGGGGAATTGTTTGATCTCTTTTAATTTAGTAATGTACTGAGCTTCTAACTTCGGCTTCTTAAATTCCTCAAATATCCATGTTCTGATCTCATCCAATGTTTTTGCAGTACCTCCCTAAGGCACTCGCGTGAATCTCATAAACCATTCCAACGCGCGGCCCCTCAGAGTAGTGGCTAGCTGAATTTTCTTGACATCATCATCGATAGTTTGTCGAGCAGTCTAGATCGCTTCACATAAGAACCAGTACTGCTCTGGATCGTCGGTTCCATTTCCATTGAATATCGGCAACTTCATTTCATCTCCTACCATTCTGGACCTTCTTCCTCCTGCTGGTGTTCTATTACTAGACTCTTACTGACACGTTAGGCAAGTGGACGTAGATTGCACGTTCCTTCCTTGTGGTGGAGTAGTGCGTGGAGGAGTAGGCACGTTACTGCTGAGGTTCGATCCTGTCGTTCTTCCAGGTGTATCCTGGGCCTGTATGTCCTCGTCGTCACAAAAATTTCGCTTCATCCCGTGTGGTTGTTCTTCACAGTATCGTACTTCGACTTCAGCAGGACCTTCTCCCATCCTCTGCCTCTTTTCTCGAAACCTTGCTCCTCCCCTCGTACAACCACTTGTTTCTTCGATGACCTTTACATTACCATCAGAACTCATGTCCATCTACCCCTTATTTCCTTATGCATTTCCCCCCTTTCTGTCGCAGTGCCTACATCCCCCACACACCAGAGTTCCACTACTCTTGGTCCATCTTTAGGATACCCTTTTCACAGGCTAGTTGCTTAATGGACAACTGCAGTGACAACAAGAATCTTCCACGTGGTCCACTGAAAAACTCCCTTTCTGCTTCAATAAAATAGTTATTGGTATCAATGGAAAACTTAGTGATGTATCCTTCTAAGATACTATCCAACCATACCTCGACTGCCCACGACACCTTGTTGTTGGTTTCTTGCATCGCGTGGATCAATTCTGGGGTCCAGGATGTCGACTCTCCTCCTTGAAATTTTTTCTTCCGCTTAGAGAACTTTGCCAACCATTCATGCAAGAATGCATGGAATTCACAAAAGAACCATCCATGGGGACCGTCATGGATATATCTATCCAACCACTGGCCTGTGGACAGCTTAGGATTCTGGTTTTTGGCTTCAGCGAACTCCCACAACTTCAGATCAAACCATCTCTCAATCTCTGATTGAGTCGGATGCCAAAACATATTCCCCTCTTATTTGCAACTTGATCCCGGCAACAGAACTATTTGTTGGTGAAACCCACCAACAAAGCTTCGTCAACAGGGTTTCCTACTTTGTTGACACCCTGCAATGCAATCTCCCTGAGCACCAGCCCAGATAGGTTTTACCCTGCCCAACAACATCTGCGGAGCAGACGAGGTCTCACCCGAGGCGTTCAAGGGAGATCTTTCAGAACAGAGTTTTCGACAGCGGGAGAGGAGCATATGGGGATCCGATGGAGGGACATCATAACTTATGCAATCATCACACAGTAATATCGCAGCATTATTCATGGAACATCATTATTCATAGCGTATCAAACAGTTATAGATTGCATCAACATAAAAACAACATATCGCATTGATATAGCAAGAAGAGACTGAATCACATCTATGTTATGCCATTGTAACAAAACAGAGTCGCAGCATCATAACAACAGACAAGAATTGAGCCATACTCATCGCATCATATTAATCTTGCATAAATGTACCGCATTACACAATTCTTCTCCAAAACCGAAGACTGCATACATCACGAAGAAACTCGGATAAAAATCACAGTTAAGACAGAAAATCCTCCATAAAAAAGATCGCACCAGATCTTATCTATACAATCGCGCACAATCTCATACAACCGCTCACCACTCCTCCCTGGTCTCCTCAAAATAGATCTATAAATAGGCTTAAGCCTTTACATTTAGGCTCCACTACTAACTAACTTCTAACTGCTACTGACCTATTGCAACAAAACTTGGTCAAAATATACATAAAAATTTCAAAAAGCAGTTATTCTTCCGCTTACCGTGCCAATCTGCCCTTGCGCGGTATCGCATGAGCTTGCGTAGCTGTCGTGACGCTGCGCAACTCAACTCACTCGCCCCAAACCCCTTGCCAACATAAATGCTAAAAGTGCTCTTGATCTGAGTATGAGATCATGTATTTCCTATCAAAAGGTTGAATTCATCTTTTATATCCACAAAAATGGGTAAATCCCCACGAAATTTCAAAACTGCCATATTTTATGCTAGAAAACAGGTTTTTTCATGTATATATGGCATGGTTTGACCAGCATTGACCAAACACTTGTGAAGCTAATTTCATGAATCTGATGGATATTCATCCATCCTTGGACATCAAGGAATCTGCCATATGTCTCAGATCACGCCCAGTTGTCATACAAGTATGTAAAGCTAGGACCAATTATGGGAAGTTGTAAAATCCTATAATTTAATTTTAATGCTTTAAAAATTGAAAGAATTCAATTCATGGAAAGAAGTGACAATTATATCTCATATAATCAGGTTTGAAGGAAGTATGGATAAAATATGAAGGATAGGGATGGTAACTGAAGGGAAAACATGGAAATTTATGACAAAATAAACATAAAATTGTGACCAACATCTCTCCCAAGAGGAAAATCTTGCATTTCCTCATGCAAAAAAAATGGTTGTTAATGTCCCTCTTCCACCTTTGTTGTATCGACATTGACCTATGTTGTATGAAGAAATTTTAAATTCTCGTATTTTGTCTTAAATGTCTTTCGTTGTTGATACCATTTGCATGCTTGTTTGGTAGTGACAATGTTTTGAATTTGAATCCTCTTATTATTCTTCTCTGGTCTTTCATTCTCTTTTTTAATATTCTCTCCAAGCAATTCCAATTCCTTTACTTTTCCTTGTAACTCCCATATCTTCTTGCTTTTCTTTCAAAATCCTTCATTCTTTATCTTTCTTGTATCCTTAGTAGTTTTTTGTTCATAAGTGGAAAAATTGGTATTCATTACTTCATTACTTTCCTCATTTTCAGTTATTGGATTTGCTTTTTCATGCTCTTCCAAAGTATGAATATATGCATATTGGATTTTTTGTGATTCGTCATCATATTTTGTTATTTGTCCTTTTCGCACTTGTTGGCATTTTCTTGATTTTTTCATATGTGGTGGAGATTTTATCTTTTATTTGGAATTATTTTTCTATTTTCACCATTATTCTTTTTCTTATCCTCCCCATAGGTTTTTTTGAGCTTGTTTCATTGCAGTTTTGTACATCCTCTTAATTATATGTTATCATCAGAATTTCTCTTTCCTTCATTTCTTCTTCTATTGTTTCAAAACCTTTATCAACCACAAACTGTTGCCATGACAAGTCCTACTCTTGTAATATATGTGTGATGATCATTTTGATAAAGGAATAATAGTATAAACGTTTCTCTTTATTCATTTTTTGTTTTAGAACAGCCTTGGCCATCTTAGAAAGGCTTTGTAACAAGAAGTAAGGCATATTGATCTCACAGTCATTCTTCAAGTGTTGCAGCAACTTGATCTTAAATAAGTACACAATGTTGAATCTTCCTTCACAAGTAACAAATTTCTGAACGATATAGTCTATTTCATCCCATGGATGAATCAACCAACTTTTTTCAATTCCTTTTTCCAATCTATTGATACTGCTCTAAATCTGGATATGAAAAGTGTCCATGATTTATCTTTAATTTGTTTTGTTTTAAAGTACATTTCTCCATGTTTGGGTGACCCAATTAATTGTGCAACAATGTCTTCAAAAATTCTAATGGTGAAGTTACCCATTGTATCCCTCTCACCATCAAATGAACAAGCAAATTCTAGACCAACTTTTTCATAATATCCATCAAATTTTTCAAAGAAATAAATCCGTGGGTTCTTTTCAAAAATATCTAAACAATATTTATGAACTATGGATTAATCAAACCTTTCTAGTTCAAACCTAGAGACCATTTTTTTAGTTTCAACAAGAAAACCTTATATTTCTTCAAGCAAAACTTGTAATCATGTGTAGTATTTTTCAAAAACCTCTTGCTAAGTTTCCAATTCTGTGTGTTTCAACAAAAGAAATTATGTTAAAAAAGAAACAAGAATTTTATTATTTCTTCAAATCCAAAAGTAAAGAAGAAATAAAAAATTTCTTTGTAACCACCATGATTTTTTATGAAAATGTGTACCTGGCAACCTAGTTAAAAAAAAAACAACTCCTATTGTGTCTTTGTTCAACCTCAGCTCTGTTTTTTTATCAATCCTCTGCACATAATGATTTTCTTCTTTCTCAGAATGTTCCTCTAGAAGTCAAATTCGGTGGCAATTGTAATGAATAGTAATTTTGCACTTACCTTCCCTCAAAGGACTCATGCCTATACACATTCCTCTATCCAAAATTTGTGCACCCTAATCGCGTGTTTTTCTCCATTTTAAAGCTTCATTTTTTTTCTTATCATAAAGATGAAGTTTGTATGTTGACACATGAAATTGTCAACATACTAATTATTCTTCCAATGTCTTCTACGCATGAGTGATCAGCTTAGCAACACAGGTTCAAATCTCTGGGATAAACAACACCGTCTCAAAATAACTTTATGAAGGTAATAATGCTAGAAAAGTACCAGTTCTCTTTGTAAAATTCATGCCTTTCAACAGAGTAGGAGTGGAGATTTCGTTTTGGACAAAATGCATTGAAATCTTGTGATCTTCACTTACCCCTGCACTGGGAGAATTAGTCCATTCCTACCCATCAACTCCATACTTATAAAAATTCAAGGAAGAAAAAATGATTGCTGAGGATGGTTGCATGCTACTTATGAATTTTCATTCCTTCTTTTATCATCATTATTCCTTCAATCACATCATATTTCACCATAATTTTATTTATGATTCAAAAATATGCCCATTTTATACTTTATGCAATTTTTAACTTATAGCTCCTAATCCATATGTCCAGCTCAGATTTGACTTAACTTGACTTGTGAAACTCCTTAGGTTAAAGTTGTAAGAACACAAAAAAATATTCTTATCATGTTTAAAGAACCCCTCCTTATAACCTATCATTGTCATTAAAAAATGTCTGGATTTTCAATATGTCTGAAGTTGCAACAATAAGGTTGAGATTCAAAAATCTTTCTTGTAATCAAAACACTCTCCTTTAATCATTGTTTTTTATGTTTTAGGACAATGAAAGAGTGCAGGAGGTTGTGAGGGTAATAGGTACTTTTCTCATGACATAATAGGTACTTTTTGAAATTAATGCAAAAAAAAATTAAAACATTAAAAGAAAATTCTTACACACTTATTTTTGCTTCTTTTATTGTGTTTGTCATACTGTCTTATTGTACTAGCTTAGATTGGAGTGTTGCTACAAAAATATTAAAAAAATTTACTGCTCTTGCTATGATCTTCAAAAAGTTGTTAAATTTGTGACAAAATTATTCTCATGTTCCTATTCTTGTACCCTTTAGGTCCCTCTGTCTGACTGTTGCAATGGCCTTGATATGCTTCTTAAGTAAAATGATGTCATAAGAAAATGTTTTTTCAAGAAAACTCATAATTTTGACTTCTTCAATGCCTTCCTCCCAGCCTTATTTATTGACATGTCCTCAAGTATTTTCTAGAGAAAATTTCTTTAACACTGGAAAAAAAACTTGTTATGTACAAAAAGATACTCATTAGTTGGAAATTGACCAAAATAGATACATATAAATATTTTTAAGAATTTGCATTGGCCAATGTTGGTTTTCCAATGAGAATTCTAGTTTATGTTGTGCCAGTTGCCTGGATTTTCAAAACTAAACCTATCACATACCCCAATTTTGTAAAATTATGTAATTTGTTTTATTTTATTTCTGAGACATTATGTTAAACTTAATCCTAAGTAGGGATTGATGACTCAGCAGAGTCAACAGTAATTCAGAATATTTTATTAATAATAAATAAATTATGGAGACAACAGCATGGGAGAGCTGTTAAAAGAGGTTACTGGTCAAACTGGTGGATGGAACTAGGTGGAAAGGCAAAAGACAAGTGGCAGCATCCTCAAACACTTCCTAAGTTGCAGGTGGCAACTTCCCTATATTTGGGGTCATTATTCCCCAAGAAAGTGGAATGTGAGCAGGTGGCTCATTAAATGATAGTTAACCCAACTAAGACCTAGGAAATCTTTAAAAGTACTCAATGAAGAGAGCTCAGGCTGCTCAGTCTTTATTCCAGAAAGAATTCATTCAGGAGAATGTGATTCAGGAATTTCATTGAGGAAAGAGGGAAAACAGTAAGAAAGTGTTTTGAGTTATTGCTGCAGTAACCTGACTCCTATTACAGCTATTTGGGCTGAGAGGACTGTCTGATAGTTCTGAGTTATACTGAGTTGAAGACCGGTATCTGATTTGCTGCACCTAGTTCCAGCCACGGAGACCAGAGCAAGCTCGGGGGTCCTGAGAAGTCGTTGTCTGAGCGCTCTCCAGGAGTTGGTAGGGAGGAACGGCCTCCCATTACTGTTGTTGTCCACAGCTTAAACAGGTTCTGTTAATCATTTCTTTTGTTATCTGAGTATACATGGAGGAATGTTATGTTAACTTATATGTCTGAGTAATTAATTAGTATCAGTAAAAATAGTATCTTAGAATGTTAGTAGTAAAACTTGTTAGTATTACTGTGTTTTTCCGCATCTGGTATCACCAGATAGTACTCTAGCACAGTATCTCAGTGTTAGAAGTAGTATTCTTCTTAACTGAGTTCCTATTTTGCTTGCAGTTACTATAAATGTTTTTACAAATTCATGAATGTTTTCTTACAGTATTACAAACTAGTTTCAGTATCATATCTTATTTTCTGAAATTACTAACTGTAAGAATGAAAAGATAAACTAATTAATTTTGCAGTTTAAGTTATGATTATGAACTTTCAGTTTTAAAGAGGATTTAACCTTTTTAGGAGTTAAATAAAATAAATCTGATAATAGAATATAATTATGTATCTGTATTTTTCTTTTATCTGTTTAAAGTTACAGATAATTTCCTATTTTGTATCAGTCTGCAAATTAGTTAAGAATGCAATGTTTATGTACTGTATACTCTTTTATATAATTAAATTTAAGTATAGGTCGTAACTATTATTCTATTTTCTAGAATGATAAATAAATGATATCAATTATACAGGTATTATATAATTATGAATGTGAAATCATACTTAATATTAAATAAAAATTGTACAGAAACATTCATTATTTCATATAATAAAAGAACCCAAATCAAACATTGTAATAAATAACACTAAACATCAATTATAGAAGTTTTAGTAAGAAGTAGAATCATTATTACTTTCCCAATAATGTTTTTTCTAAATATATATATAGTATGAAGGTAACATTCCAGTCTTATATTATTATTACTATTATAAACCTAGTCGATCTATATTTAGAACATAAATAAATATAGTTATGTACAGATTAATTATACTATGTGTAATGTAAAAGTAAATGAATAGTATTGACAATAGTAATGTCCAATAAAAACAACAGTCCTATCTAACTCAAAGATTTTATTATATTTATAATTTCCACTAAGGAGAATTTAGGAGATAAAGTTTACTTGGAGTAAAACTTAAATAACACAGTTATTAAACAATAGCGGGAAATTACTTAATATACAATAGTCTATTACATTAAGTGAACTAAGATGTTATAACATAACTTAAAGTAATACAGATACTATACAGAAAATGGTAGTACAGATATTATATTAATACAAGGGTATAACCCTATATGCACTTGTAACTTAGAAAATCACTACATACAGTAACACAGTCAAAGAATATTAATAATATTACAATACAGTTGCACCGAATCGTATTTTGCTCGAACCACGAGCTTAACCTTAAGGTTAAAATCTTTTATTTATATTGCTCATAATAAACCAACAGGTATATAATATTAATTTTAAACTCTAAATCGAGCAACTGGCTGTATCGTAACTGTAAGAAGTTGGGTCGAACCCTGTAAGTTCTTTTTTAAATACAAACATTAAGAATTAAAATATCATTTACATTCACGGCCACAATCAAAATTTACAGCACTGTTTAATACAAGTTTAAAACAAACTCAAAATGCAGATAACGTCTTCTTTTAAGCAGTATTGCAAGACTCGGGTAAAAACCCTGATTTAGTTAAAAGTACAGCCAGAGAGGCAAAACAAGAAGTCGTAATCTCATCTTACAAACAGGCTTAAAGCCGTCATCTGTTCCTTAATATTTACACAGTATTTTCTTAAAAGAAAAACCTATAATTCAAAGTAAAGGCGAGTACATACAGTCTCAACCAAAAACAAAATACACATGTTCCTCGCAGGAGTAAACCCTGCTAGTAATTATATTATTTTTAACCTACAGTTAATACGAGAAGGTGGAACCAAAATAACCACCAGAGTTGCATATTTTCACTGTCGGCTTTAAAAACCCAGCAAGGATGAATGCCATGGTTTAGACCAGGCTTACCGGAAGGGAAAACTAGTAGCCGAAGCCCGGTGCCTTCCTTTTCACTTCGAGGGGATCGAACCTGCATTTAAAAGGAACAGTAAATGGTTAAAAACCCTAGTAAATTCGTGGAAGAACTGTATTTATGAAATAAAAGAATAGATATAGAACTATACTTACCAACGAGCTTAAGAGAACAGCAGCCATCGAGAAGCAGATCTTTAGTCAAGAGCTGTGGGAGAACAAGCATTCTTTTCTCTGCTAATAATGCCTGGTGAAAACCCAGAGATTTATCTCACCATTTGGAGACGCTGCCAGTATAAAATCGAATGGCATTACCCACGCCGTTTCAGAGTAGACATTAGAACCAAAAGGGAATAACCCTAAGTTCTTAAACGGCTTTGAAGCTGCTAATATTCGAGCTACGTTCTTCTAAACAGAGCCGAGAAGAAACATGGAGGACAGAAGCAGCATTAGAGCTGCTCACAAGCAAGCTTTCGACCAAATCAAACCAGGATGGTTTTGCCAAAACTTCGAGCCCGAAGGTGAAGGAGAGACTGATGCAAGTTAGGGTCGAGTCAACCTTATAAGCCTCCAATGCATGGCAAGGAAACAGCCATGACAGTGTTTTAATGATTGTTTACAAGTGGGTCGATTTGTAAAGTTACACAATCGTTTTGCTCCCCAAACAAATCATTGAATGGAGATTTCTTTTGGTCGACAACCTATGATCACCTGCACACAATTGCCTTGTTAACATATAGCATATAAAACCATGT
This sequence comes from Pseudotsuga menziesii, assembly GCA_001517045.1. Classification (NCBI taxonomy): domain Eukaryota; kingdom Viridiplantae; phylum Streptophyta; class Pinopsida; order Pinales; family Pinaceae; genus Pseudotsuga; species Pseudotsuga menziesii. The sequence goes on along the minus strand of LPNX011040810.1, from coordinate 1,043,788 downwards.
TTTATAAACATATTGATATGCTAGAGGTTCTTACATTGCAAAGTTAACATTAGTATCAATTACATACATGTTTTAACCCTTGTTTATCTGATCCCTTTTAAGGGTAAAAGCCTTGCTTTATAACTTGGTTTTCATAAACTTTGAGCTATGAGTTTTAGGGTTAAGAGTATACTTTGAGTTGTAATGGTTCATAGAATTTACAACTCTATGACCTTATGACCATAACCTAATTATTTATCAAGGCAATAAGTATAAAAATTCTATTTTATGATAAGTATAGTTTTTATATGTTACCATTTCAGTGATTTATATGGTTATAGCCTAGCTTAGCTAGTAAAAAAAAAGGATTAGTAATTCTAGGACTTAACTTGTAAGAACTCCATTATGTAAAGTACTCTTTTGGAGTGATGTTACACCAGTTCTTTTGGACTTGTCCAGGTAAATACTTTAGCAATTTTAAATAGTATTAATTTTATTATACTAACAAGTAGACTTTGTTATTTACTCTTATTCAACGATCTTTAAGATTGAATAAGTAAAGGTGGACAAGTAGTTTATGTAATGTATTAGCGTTGTTCTTGATGATAGTCCAACCTGGAGTATTCTTAATAAGATTGATTATGTTAATCTAAGACTACTTCTACAGGTGTTCTTCATATTATTCAGTCTTTGATCTTTGGAAATAAAGGTAGTTTCCCAACAGTTCAAACTCTTGAAAAGGTTTAAGAGAAGATTTTTATAGCAGAAAACTATGTAATGACTGTAAGTAATAGAAGTACACATGGTGGTTATCAACTTCAGATCCTTATAAATGTTTTGGTAAAACAAAGTCCTATCTTGATTTTTAAAAGCATGTCATGATGTGGAACATCAGATAGGTATAATAGGATCGAACATGATAACTTAAATTTTAATAACAGTGCAAGGTATTAAATAGCATGATTGCATACAGCAAAATCAATGATGATATAGTACTTCATAAGGATACCTTATTCTGTTATTATAAAGAAAAAGAGCTATCTTTTCTCTGGTAGTTTAATCATTCTATCGGTGGAAGCTTAAAGAGAAGTATAGGAAAAGCTTTACCTGTGTAAGCGTGAAAAACTCTGGCTAGCATACATTTATAATTTTTCTAACTGAATGATTTGGTACAGCATTTTATTATCTAATACTTCAAAAGTTCTGTTCGCAGCAACCCGAACCTTACCTGTATATCTGTAAGAAACATAGAAACTGCTGCATTAGCTTAGTAGCTAAGTAAGCCCAATCTGTCATAGCAATCCCCCTTACAGTTGAAATTATAAAACAATCAGTAACTGACAGGAAACTCATCATTCAAGTGAGGCACATTTAAAAGATCATTCAGTTACACTTTAGTAAATTTAACTAATCACACAGTTAATGACTGCAATTAAATGTGTTTATATGCTATTTTAAAAGTTTTTAAAATTCTGAAATTTTGGGGTTTTGACATGTGGTATCAGAGCATGGTTCAAACACTAGGCCTTGATGTGGCCCAATTACTTTCCGTATAACAGTGAAAATAATATACTAATTTGTATTTTTGTTTTATGTGAAAAGCAGAAAAACTATTTTTTCTGAATTTAACAGGCAGGTATGGAGAACTTAGGAGCATATGCTACGGAAGAGTCTCCTAATACTGAAACCAGACAAATGTCCAGAGAACCTGAGATAGAGGAGGTAACTGTTCACTCCTCAGAACTGATGCAGACCATAAAAGGTCTAAAGACTGAATTAGAGTCAGTTAAAAAGGATAATGAATGAATTTTGAAAACTCAAGAGGAGTTAAATCAAATTCTAATAGAGAAATTTCAGACTGAAGGAAAAAATAGAAGGTCTGAATCTGAAGAAGCAAGTCATCAAAAGGGGTCCAAAAAGATGAAACTAGCTAAATCTGATAGCAGTTCCTCATCTGAAGGCCTTAAGGAACAACAAAGCTATTATTCTACCAGTGATAGTAGCGAAGCAGAAGTGTATAAGAGAAAAAAAAAAGTACAGACCTTACGAAGAGATGTCTGGGGAGTTCAAGAAAATAAAACCCCCAACTTTCAATGGAGAAACAGAAAAAGGAGAAGAGGCAGAATCCTGGTTATCCGGGATGAGAAAATACTTTCAGATTTATAATTATTCAAACCAGCTGAAGGCGAGAATGGCTATATATAACCTTTCAGGGAAGGCAGATATATGGTGGCAAGATTTGAAGAGGGTTAAGGGGATTAAAGAAAAAGAGGTCAATTGGAGTACTTTCAAAAGATACTTCAAGAAGAAGTTCCTGTCTGAACAGTACTATGAAGAAAGGGCCAAGGAGTTTTATGAGTTAAAGCTTGGGTCCATGACAATGAAAGACTTAAACAGCAAGTTTTTAAGTCTGTTGAGGTATGTGCCGTATTTAGTTGATGAGAAACCGAAGGTATAGTGGTTCCTCAGCTGCCTGCCATACCATATAAAAGACAGAATCGAATATGATAATCCCAAAACTCTGGAAGAAGCCATGCGAAAAGCAAATTTATGTTTTGAACAGAATAAAAAGAAGGAAGGAATAGCCAATTGGAAGGCTAAAAAGAATGGAAATCAATCTGAATTTAAGAAAAAGGAGTATATACCCAGAAAAATTTTAAGAACAGCAAGAACAGAAACCATTCTAATGGCAAGAACTTTCAAGGAAGAAAAAATGGTGCTTCAAATAACTCCAATAACTTCAAGGGCAGCAAGGAGGTTTCTAACAATCACGGAAATTTTACTAAAAATTTCGAAAGGAAGGAACCTGTTAAATGTTGGGAGTGCAATGGCCCACATTATGCGTCAGTTTGCCCAAATCAGAAGAAGCCAAACAACAACATTCATACAATACAAGATGAAATGACTTTTGGAGACTTTGCAAGGACCATGCCCCGGATCAATGCAGCATTGGAAAATCGACAAGTTGAGTACCAAACTTCCATGGTGGAAGTAGAAGGTATGGTTAACAACACTCCTGTAACTATTTTGATAGATCCAGGTGCTAGTTTGAGTTATATTTCACCACAGATAGTAGAAAAGTGTCATCTGAATGTTGAAAAGTTTGATAACTCTTGGCTAATTCAACTAGCCACAGGGGCAAAAAGGAAGGTAAATTGTTATGTTAAGGATTGTGTTTTAGATATGAATGGTTTTAAAACTGCTGTTAAATTAAATGTGCTACCACTTGGTTCTTATGAAATATTTATAGGTATGGATTGGTTAGAACAATATAGGGTAGTGTTAAACTGTTTTGATAAAACGTTTACATGTGTAAATAATAATGAACAGCCTATAATAGTTAAAGGAATTCCTAGGAAGACTGTGGTTAGGCAGATCTTTGCCTTGCAGCTCAAAAGGGCAGTCAGGAAAGGATGCAAGGCTTATGCTGTAATCATTACAGATGAGGCAAATAATGTTGAAAAAGATAAAATAAAAATAGAGAATATTCCTGTGTTAAATGAATTTATTGATGTTTTTCCGGAGGAAATTCCAGGATTGCCTCCTAGGAGGGAACTGGATTTCACAATAGAGCTGGTACCAGGTGCTGTACCTAGCTCGAAGGCTCCGTACCGTATGAACATTCTGGAACTTAATGAATTAAAAACACAGTTAAAGGAATTAATCGATAAGAAATATATTAGACCTAGTGTTTCCCCTTGGGGAGCACCAGTAATATTTGTTAAAAAGAAAGACGGAACTATGCGACTCTGCATAGATTACCGTCAGCTCAATAAAATGACAATTAAAAACAGGTATCCATTGCCCCACATAGACGATCTGTTTGATCAGCTGCGCGGAGCTACGGTGTTCTCTAAAATAGACCTGAGATCAGGCTATCATCAGGTGAGAATAAAGGAAGAAGACATTTTTAAGACAGCTTTTAGAACTAGATATGGACATTACGAATTTGTCGTAATGCCATTCGGGCTTACTAATGCCCCAGCCGTCTTTATGTGTCTAATGAACAACATAATGCATAAATTTTTAGACAAGTTTGTTGTCGTATTCATCGATGACATCTTGATCTACTCTAAAAATGAAGAGGAACATAAAGAACATTTACGGATAGTTTTACAAGAACTGCGAGAGCAACAACTCTCGCGAAGTTCAGTAAGTGTGATTTCTTCAGAGATGAAATCCAGTACTTAGGTCACGTAGTGACTAAGGAAGGGATCTCAGTGGATCCTGAAAAGATCAGGGAAATTGAAGAATGGCCAGTACCAAAAGACGTAATAGATGTTAGGTCTTTCATAGGAATCACCGGTTATTACCGGAGATTCATAGAAGGTTTTTCTAAGATAGCCAACCTAATCACTTCTTTGCAAAAGAAAGGCAAGAAGTTCGATTGGAACGTAAAATGCGAAGAAAGCTTTAAGAAACTAAAAACTTTATTAACAACTGCGCCAATTTTAAGAATAGTGGATCCCAATAAGGATTTCGTGGTTTGCACAGATGCTTGTAATGACGGTCTAGGCGGAGTACTGACTCAGGATGGGCATGTCGTTGCCTATGAGTCCAGGAAACTAAAGATCCATGAAAAGAACTATGCCACTTATGATTTAGAGCTGGCTGTTGTTATACATGCCTTGAAAATGTGGCGACACCACTTAATAGGCAGAAATTTTACTTTAATGACTGGTAATAAGGGTTTAAAATACCTTTTAGATCAGCCTAACTTAAATGCAAGGAAAGCCAGATGGCTAGCCTTCCTAAGTGAATACAATTTCGAAATTCAACACATAAAAGGAAAAGAGAATAAAGTAGCTGATGCTTTGAGCAGAAATGCAAAATTGAATTTCGCAACAGCAATCAGTACTTATAATTCTGATTTAAATGAACAGCTAACTGAAGGTATAAAATTGGATGAAATTTATCAAAAGTTACAAGCTACAGCTAAGGAAGAACCCACAGAAAGTTTAATTAAGGGTTATAGTTTAAATAAAGATGGATTTCTATTGTTTAAGGACAGATTGTATGTGCCAAATGTGTCTAAAGTTAAATTGCTGATTCTGGATGAAGTGCATAAAACCCCTTATTCAGGGCATCCAGGCTACCAGAAAACTGTCACCATGTTGAGAAAAGATTATTTCTGGCCTAACATGAAATCTAAAGTAGCTGAGTATAGAGCTAGATGTCTGGACTGTCAACAAGTGAAGACATAACATCAACATCCAGCTGGGTTATTGCAGCCCTTGCCTATTCTGAGCTGGAAGTGGGAAATAATTAGCTTAGATTTCATTACTGGATTACCCAGAAATCAAAATCAGAATGATTCAATTATGGTGGTAGTGGATAAATTAAGTAAAGCAGCACATTTTATTCCTGTTAAAACCACTTTTAAGGCTGCAAATATAGCAGACATTTTCTTAAAACAGATTTTTCGGCTACATGGTGTGCCGAAGGTTATTATTTCAGACAGGAATCCTAAATTCACTGGGAATTTCTGGAAATCCTTATTCAAAGGATTAAACACCACTCTGAATTTCAGCACCTCTTTCCATCCTCAAACGGACGGACAGACCGAAAGAGTTAATCAAGTGTTGGAAGACCTGTTAAGAATGTATGTTAAGGATCAACCTGGTAAGTGGGAGGATTATTTGCATTTAGCAGAATTTGCATACAATAACAGTTATCAATCTTCAGCTAAGTTTGGCTCTTTTGAAATTCTGTATGGGCGAAAATGTAACACTCCAATCTCCTGGAATAATCCAGTAGATAGACTAGTGTTGGGGCCTGAATTATTAAAAGAAATGGAACAGATTGTAAAACAGGTGCAGGAGAACTTGAAGGTTGCCCAGGATCGGCAAAAGAGTCAATCAGATTTGAAAAGAACTCCTAAAGAGTTCCAGGTGGGTGAGCATGTGTTCATAAAGGTAATACCAAAGAAGAGCTCCCTAAGGTTGGGGAGTTGTGCAAAATTAGCACCACGTTACTGTGGTCCGTTTGAAATTTTATCTAGAGTTTGTCAAGTAGCATATCAGCTAGCATTACCACCTAATTTAAAAGTGCACAATGTTTTTCATATTTCTGTTCTGAAAAAGTATGTACATGATGCTACTCATGTGATTGACTGGAACGTTGTACAGGTAGAACCAGAAGGGGAAGTTCTGGTGGAACCGGATTATATCC
>LPNX011040810.1:1015545-1033737 GCA_001517045.1 Pseudotsuga menziesii | reverse complement strand
AAACTATGTAATGACTGTAAGTAATAGAAGTACACATGGTGGTTATCAACTTCAGATCCTTATAAATGTTTTGGTAAAACAAAGTCCTATCTTGATTTTTAAAAGCCTGTCATGATGTGGAACATCAGATAGGTATAATAGGATCGAACATGATAACTTAAATTTTAATAACAGTGCAAGGTATTAAATAGCATGATTGCATACAGCAAAATCAATGATGATATAGTACTTCATAAGGATACCTTATTCTGTTATTATAAAGAAAAATAGCTAGCTTTTCTCTGGTAGTTTAATCATTCTATCGGTGGAAGCTTAAAGAGAAGTATAGGAAAAGCTTTACCTGTGTAAGCGTGAAAAACTCTGGCTAGCATACATTTATAATTTTTCTAACTGAATGATTTGGTACAGCATTTTATTATCTAATACTTCAAAAGGTCTGTTCGCAGCAACCCGAACCTTACCTGTATATCTGTAAGAAACATAGAAACTGCTGCATTAGCTTAGTAGCTAAGTAAGCCCAATCTGTCATAGCAATCCCCCTTGCAGTTGAAATCAGAAAACAATCAGTAACTGACAGGAAACTCATCATTCAAGTGAGGCACATTTAAAAGATCATTCAGTTACATTTTAGTAAATTTAACTAATCACACAGTTAATGACTGCAATTAAATGTGTTTATATGCTATTTTAAAAGTTTTTAAAATTCCGAAATTTTGGGGTTTTGACAAAACCCCTTTTTTCTTTCCTCTTTTTTTTTCTTTTTTTTTTATATTTTTTATATTATTTAGATATATTTATTTTAAGAAGAATGTGAAGGAGGCATAGAAATGTGCTTGTCCAATACTTCCATCTCATGCAGCTGAGATATTTGCCTCGGAAAATCTTGTTTGTTTATCGGTTTGTTGTAAAGATTTAACCTATGTCCATTGACTATAAATGAGCTTGCTTCATCATCTATTGTTTTAAATTTGATTGAGACATTATCATACACCTCTGAAATCTCATATGGACCAAGCCAATGAGTTGTAAATTTAGCTTTAATTTTTTTTTAATTTTGAATCAAATAATAAGGCCCAATCACCCACTTTGAACAGTTTCTTCTTGATGAATTTATCATGCCATTTTTCTCTATGTTGTTGTACCAAAAGTGTTTGTTCTACTATTGCTTGTATTATTTCATCTAATTGATTCAACTGCATGACCCTTTCCTTTTGTGCCTTGGATGAATCTATTCCTAAATCAACTGCTGATTTGCAAGTATAAATTTGAAATTCAATTGGTAACAGTACTTGCTTACCATAAACTAGATGATAAGGAGTGAAACCAATAGTATTTTTCCAAGTAATTATATATGCCCATAAAGCTTCATTACTCTTTCCTGGCCAGTCTTTTCTATGAATTTGAACTGTTTTGGTCATAATTGCTTCCAAAGTTTTATTAGTGGATTCTACCTGTCCATTGGCTTGAGGGTGATAGGGTGTTGGTTTCTGATGCTTTATTTTGTATTTGTTTGTTATATCTTGTACCAGTTTATATATTGTACCAATTTAGAAGTAAATTGTTCTCCTTTATTAGTAACAATTTCTCTAGGTACTCCAAATCTTACAAATATGTCTTCAAAGAGAAAATTGACTACTGTTTATTTTGTTTCTCTTGGTAATGCTTTGGATTCCACCCATTTTGTAACATAATCGGTACATACCAAGATTTACCTCTTTCCTTTTGATGGTGGATTAATAGGATCGATGAAATCAAGAGCACGTTTTTCAAATGGCTCTATGAGAACTTGTGGCTCAAGTGGAACTTCATCAGATGGTACAAGTATTCCCATCCTTTGAAAACTATCACAGCTTTTAACATATTTCTTGGATTCTTTGAAGAGAGATGACCAATATTACCCCAAGTTGAGTATTTTTAATGTTGTTCTTTTATTTGTAAAATGGCCACCACAAGGTTCATTGTGAAAAAACTTTTAAAATTTCTAATATCTCATTTTGTCTTACACGTCTTTTAATGATGAGATCATATCATGTATAAAAAAAATATCCATTAACCCATGTGTATCTAGCACTTTGCCTAATTATTCTTTTCTTTTCTTTTGATGAAGAAGATGGACGTAATTTTCCTGATGATAAATAATTAGCTATATCAGCATACCATGGAGTTATAACTGAAATGGAAAAGAGTTGTTCATTTGGAAAATTATCTAAGACAAGAACAAACTCACTAGAATTAAATAATCAAGATAAGAAATATGCCACTTGATTTTCCCTTCCAAGTCTATCTAGGACAGTAATATTAAATTCTTGCATCAATAACAACCATCTTGTTATCATGCCATTAGTAATAGGTTTTTTCTTGATATACCTTATGGCAGAATGATCTATATGGATAAATACTTCATAATCAATGTTGTAGTGATGAAATTTATTTACAGCATGCACTATTTCCAACATTTTTTTCTCAGTGATTGTGTAATTCAATTCTGCAGGAGTTAGATTTTTGTCAATAAAATAAATAGCATAAGTCAGAATATTTTATTTTTGACCCAAATATGCCCCTATTGCAGTATTTGATGCATCTGTAGAGATGTGAATTGGTAAAGCACAATTATGTCCTCTTAAGATAGGTGTTGATGATAGATTTTCTTTGAGCTTCTGAAAGGAAGTTTGACAATTAGTATCCCAATAAAAATGTACATCTTTTGCAAGTAATTTAAATAATGGCAAGGTTATTTTACTAAAATTTTCAATGTATCTTCAATAATAGCCTGCATACCCAAGAAAACTTCTCACATATTTCTAATTTATTGGTTCTGATAAGTTCACGATGATTTGTATTTTTGCAGGATCCATTGTAATTCCTGATGATGAGATATGATGACATAATACTATTCCTTCAATTAACATCATGAAACATTTTCATTGCTAAGAGACAAATTAGTTTCTATGCATATTTTTATGATTTTTTCCAAATTCCTCAAGGAATCATCAAAAGTGTTGCCATACAAAGAAAAATCATCCATGTATTCTTCTACACATTCATGCATTAAATCAGCAAAAATATCCAAAACTGCGCTTTGAAAATTAGCTGGAGCATTACATAAACTAAAATGTAATACCTTATAAGCATATGTACCCCAAGGGCATGTGAAAGTTGTCTTTTCCTAGTCTTTTAATGCTATTTTGATTTGATTATAGCCACTAAATCCATCTATGAAGGAAAACTCATTTTTTCTAGCTAGTGCATTTAAGACTTGGTGTATGAATGGTAACGAAAATAATCCTTAAGTGTTGCTTTGCTTAATTCTCTATAATCTACACAAGTTTTCTATTTTCCATTTTTCTTAGGTACAACAAAAAATAGAGAAACTCATTGACTGTCAGAGATACGATAAATAAATCCCACATTAATAATGTTTGCAATTCTTCTTCAACTATCTCTCTCGGCATTGGATTCATTCTTCGTTGAGGTTGTTTTAAAGCTCTTATATCATCATTTGTGTAGATATCATGAGTACATGTTTCAAGGTGAATTCCAAGCATATCAGTGTATTCCCAAGAAAATGTTTTTTATATTTATTCAATAATGTAATCAATTGTTCTTCCTGAGATGGTTCAAAATGTGCACCAATATTCAAACATTTCCCGGGAATGATTTCAATTATTTTGCTTTGAGCATTTGTTATGGAGTTAACAAGAAAAATGTCATTAAATGACGATCCTAAAGAATTGATTGTGCAATTTTTCAGAAAAAATGGTCCTAAAATCTAATCTGCATCAATGTATTGTATGTTTGCAATTGTTCAGAGATATCTGGTTCAGAAATGAAATAATCTAATAAATGTTCATTATTTTCCTCCCTAAAATCAAGGCTTGATTAATACTTAAAATAGGTTGAATTACTTCTTCCTGTTGTTGTTTTATTTCATTGAGCCATGATAATTGATCTACTACATAAAGTGTTTGAGAAGGAGGATTAAGTATGATTTGTTTCTTTTCCCTTCCATGTGAAATAATCGTATTGCATGTTCTATAACCAATGAAAGCATCAGTTGTGGCCAACCAAGGTCTTCCAAGAATTAATGGATGTCCTCCAAGATTAGATTTTGGTTGAAGAACTAAGAAATCTACTGGATACTCCCAAGAGTCCAAAGAGACCATGATATCTTCAAGTATCCCCTCTTGGAACTACTTTAGATATGTCAGCTAATTCTAAAATTATAGTGGTTGTTCGAAGATCTTATAGATTCAAATATTTCATCGTTTTTATGTCATCACATTGATAGTTGCACCTAATCCAATTAATGTTTTAGAAATTGAAAATTGTTGAGAGTTATTGTTATCGTTGGAATCCTTGGATCAACATATTTTTCAACTGAAATAGTGTTTGACATTAAGCTTGCTAAATTTCAAATTACATGAATTGTTGGTGGATCTTTCTTTCTTTTTCCAATTTTCTTTAGACATAATTCCTTGATTGCCTTTGTATAAATTGGAATATCTTTAACATATTGCAATAAGGAAATTTTTACACAGACAAATTTTTCAATCCATCTAAAACATCAAATTCAGGAAGAGATATGGTAATGTTTCCCTAATTAACCTTTCTGGAAAAGGAGGTGGTTGGGTTATTATTGTCTTAATATTCTAAATCCAATTGTCTATTTGTAAATTTTATGTGTTAGATTTTTTAGAAATATTCTCTTCTTCTACTTGTTCTCATATAACAACAGGAGAATCCTTTTGTAAAACTTCTTCAGACCTTAAGTGGATGTTTTGAATAGGAAGGACTGAGTAAGAAGGAAATGATGTTCCTTCATCAATGTTATACATAGGTTTTTTCACTTTATTATTAGGGTTTGCCACTAGTTGGGCTGGTCACTGAGTTTCTATGGGTGGTGGTTGGTTAGATGGTAACTGGAGTTTTTGAGGTTGGGTTAGTTTTGGAACAGGTAATGGTTGTTGAGAAAATGAATTTTGTGGTTGATTTTGCTGAAATTGTTGATAAGGAAAAGATTATTGAGGATATGCTTGTTGGTATGACTATGGATAGGGTTGTTGGTGTGGCTATTGGTAGGATTGTTGGTATGTTTGATTCCCATAAGAATATCATTTCCAACCTTGAGAAGATTGGTTTTGATTTTGCTGAGGAAGCCAAGTTTTCCAAGGCATAGGAGCATTCCATGAATTTTGAACGGGATATTGATAATTATGAGAAAATTGTTGTGTAAGATTTTGAGAGTGGTTGTCAAATTTTTTTTAGTGCTAAATAGTAAAGAGATTACTTGCCTTGACTTTATTCCATTTGGGATTCTTGTAAGTCCTTCAACCTAGGACAATCATCAATGCTATGGTTCTTTGTACAAAGTCCATAAATCCGAATGCTATCTAGAGGACATTTTTCCAATGGATGTTTTTTCCTACATTTGGGACAAAAAATTGATAATAGTTGGTCCTTTTATTCTTGTATTTTTATAGTTTTTTATGTTTCAACCTATGTCCCTAATGTACTTAAAATATTGGTTTTGAAATCTTCCAATAAATTTCCAAGTTCAGCTCTTGTTATACTTCATGTAGCTTATTTGGTAATTTTAGAAATAACATCTCTTTTTCCAGTTATTACCCTGCCTCTTGATTATATTTTATATAGTTCTGCAATTTCATCAAATGGTAAGTAAGAAATATCTCGTTTTCCCATTACATTAAGAAAATTGAGATATTCATTTCGTATACCTTTTAGGAAGATTGTTTAGGTGATATCAGGAGTCAGAGAACTATGTTTAGATTTTTGCAAGGTATATAGAAATATTTCAAGATATTCTTCTAAACTTTCATCCTCTTGCTAAGACATCCTAAAAATATCATCATTTGAATATTTACTTCTACAATATGATTGATTCTTCTTAAGGAATATTTTTCTCATGTCATCCCAATTGGTTTTAGTATCTTCTCCTAGTCCCATCATTAACCATTTTAGTGCAACTTCCTTAACAATAGTAGGAAAGAGATAAAGCTTATGTTTATCATTGATATATCCATAGGTACGACATAAATGTCAAATTCCAAACAATAATGAATCTAGATGTTCATAATACATACCATTAGGTAGAACAGATGGTGGAATATTTTTATTTTTTACCTCTTCTCCTAGAATGGCACTGGTATCTAAGATTGGAAATCTAAAAGTAGTTTCTTGTTCTTCATCTATTCTTCCAATTCTTTCATATTCTATTCTCTTGGCTTCATTTTATCTTTCTCTTCTTCTTCTTTCCTATTCTTTTTGTCTATCATACTCTCTATTGTGTTCTGCAGTTGGTCCTCTTATTCGGATATTGGAGGCTTCTTCTTCAGCCATCCTAGATTCCAAAAGTTCCTCAGTTAAATTTTCTTGTTTCCTAAAAGTATTGTCTAATTCCTCTCTTGATTTTTCACTATGGATGGAAGGTACTTTTTCAAATTGTTCAAGGATAAGTTGTGGAGAAGGTGTTTCTACTTGTATTTGTTTCCTTTTTACTTTGTGAGCTAACAAGATTTGTCTATCAATGAGAGTTAACATTTGTCTTGAACGTTGTTTTTCTTATAATTCTTCCAAAGTGACTTTTTCGGCAGTTGGTGTAATGAGCTCTTTTTCCTCAGATGTAGATGTCCCTGCTTCTAGTGATGGTTGATTAGTTTTTGGGGCATTTTGTTTCAAGAATCTAACTTTATAATCTCTTTTTCTAGACATAAAGAAAACATAACTAAAATTAAACTAATTTTTGTTTATGTGGGTGTGGGTGTGTGTGTGTGTCCATTGGGTGTAGCTCGAGCGGTTGGGAGATTTGGTTATTGCGCTCCCCACCCGGGTTTGAATCTCACCAAGGACATTTTCTTCTTGGGAGCCCTTGTATGTAATGAAATATTAGGTCGATGAGTCATTTATCATGATTGGCCCTTTCAGGGGTTGTTGTTGTTGCACATTCATGTATACTTGCTAAGAAACTATAAGAGATATTTTCCCAAGTGGACGTAGCCATGGTTTAAACAAGGCTTCGATGGTGAACCACCTTTAAAAAAATCCATCGTAATATATATATATATATATATATATATATATATATACACATATAACCTACCTATGAATTTTCCTAAGTTTATTTCTAAATGTGATTGCCCGAAAACGACGCCAAAAATGTTGGCCTAATATACAGATGTAAACCAGGGCATGTAACTTTAATTGTCAATCAAAAATTTAGAAGCACATCCAAAATATATGGTTTCATATCTAAACTTAGTTTTTAAGAAATAATTCTAAGATGGATTGAACACTTGTAATATTAAGAAATACTAAACTCCCTTACATGATGAAATTTCATTAGATTCTTTAACATTCATTAGCATTCCATTCATCAATTATTCCAAGTATGAGATATTTAAGAAGTATGGAGAACTATATCATTTTTTTGTTGAAGAAAAAATTATATATTGAATTATTTTACAAGAAATTTACTCACAATATATATTCTAATGTTGCAACAACAAGATGTAAGTCCTATTTACAATAAGGTTACAAAATTATTTAGGGTGGGCTTGAGAAGAAAAAACTGGAATAGAGACCAAGCCTAGGGTTTTCCTGCTACGCCCAACCGCAAGGGCTCTCCTGGCTCACTCCGCGCGGGGGTGTGCTGGTCTCCAGGGCCGCAAGGCCTCCCTTGGCTGCTCAATGGCGGAGACGGTCCCTTCGGGTCCCGTGCTAGTCGATGGAGCTACAGCTGATGAGAACATGAAGCAGACCGATGCTTCAAATAGCTGGAAGCTTGGGGTGGGGGGCTGTCTACCTAAATATCCCACCATCCCAGCAATCCCTATCAAATCCGAGAAGGCCAGAGGCACGATAGAGATCTGGAAGGAAAAATCCCTGATCGGGAAGTTTGTGGGGATCTGGCCCAAGGAAAAATACCTAGTCAAATGGATCAGCAGTGTGTGGAACCCTAAAGGCCACTATGACCTGCAACTCGGCTCCAAGGGTTTTTTCACTATTATTTTCTTCAACCAGGAGGATCGAGACTGCATTCTGGAAGGGGGTTCCTACTTCTTTTTCTCTGCGGGTCTCTACCTCCACCCCTGGAAGGAACGTTTCAATCCTGAAACTGAAGACATGATAGTTTCCCCTGTCTGGATCCACCTCTTCTCTCTGCCAGGGGAATACTGGGACATGGACACCCTGAAGGACATAGGGAATACCTTAGGAGAATTCATAAAAGTTGCAGAGAAAACTAAGGCCCAAAGGTATACCTCCTTTGCTAGAATCTGTGTCTACTTGGATATTTCCAAGGAGCTTCCAGAAGCCATAAGCCTTAACTAGGAAGATGAAGAATGGATTCAGCCCATTGAGTATGAGCAGATTCCCTTCAGATGTAGGAACTGCCATGAGTATGGTTACTTAGGAAGGAACTGCCCCAAGATTGCCCCGATGGCTACCTCCACTGAACAACGGCCAGTGGGAGCCACGGATAATGATGGATTTACCCAAGTAAAGAACAGAAGAAGAAGCAGAGGCGACGGGGCATCAAAGGCCAAAAAAGACCAAGAGGTAAGGGAGAACAGATCCAAAAACTCATTTTCTTCCTTAGGGGATAGAGCAAAAGGAGACACACCCAAGGACAAGGAGGAAGTGGAATAGCTGGAGAAGGATATTAGTGCCCCAGAGAAAGAGGAAACCCAACAGATGGAAATAGTTGAGGAAGAGGAGGATGAATAAATGGAGCTAGGAGAGCTCGATCTGGATGCAATAGAAGCTAAATGTGGAAAGAAGGGCAAAGGATATGTCCCCAGGTGAAAAATCAAGCTCCTCCAAGAAGCAATAATCAAGGCCGGGGCACAACTGAACCTAGGGATAGACCCGGATCCACAAAAAGGAAACAAGAGGAAGTCTCCAGAGGAGGACCAGTGTAGAGGGAGAAAAAGAAACAAGCAACGCATTGTGGAAGTAGGAATTAAACTCATCGAATTAGGCCAATACCCCACAATTAAGGTGGCCTTCTCTGAAGTCTCCAAAGTTTGCCAATGAAGCTAATTTCTTGGAATATCAGGGGGTGTAGTAACCCCAGAAAGTGGATGACTCTAAACAGGTCGATTAAGCTGGAAAACCCTGATATTATTCTCCTCCAAGAAACTAAATGTAGTTGTGCTGGATTGGAAAAAATTAGAAGTAAAATATGGAAAGGAATCAAATTCATGGCCCTGGATGCTAATGGACAATCGGGCAGGATTGCAATTTTCTGGCGTCCCCATGTGGTGGAGCTCACAAACTAGAGGGGCAATAAGTTTGCTCTCATGGCCAATGTCCAACACCTAGATTCCAGGGTGAAGGGAACCATAATAAATGTCTATGGCCCTAGTAGCTTCCCTGAGAAGCAGGCCTTCATACATTTCCTCAATTGGACTAAGCACCAGTAGGAAGGGGGCAGCTGGGTAATGGGAAGGGATTTCTATCTCATTGCCAACCTTGGAGAAAAGAAGGGAGGAAGATGAACTCTCGACAAATACCAAGAAGCTTTCAGCAATTTCCAGACCCAAAGCTCCTTTGTGGATATGGAAACCGAAAATGGCTAGTATACTTGGAACAATAAACGAGGTGGAGAGCATCTGGTGGCCTCCCGCTTGGATAGATTCTTGGTCTCGGAGAACATAGTCCACGGTATGGGTGAAATTACAGCTGATGTCCTCCCTGCTACAGGATCTGACCACTGGCCTATCAGCCTTAATTGGGATTGGTCTTGTTCTACCCCGAGGAAACCATTCAGATTTGAACAATTCTGGCTGGAACACAAGGAATTCAAAGATCTTGTCAATCAGTGGTGGTAGGAGATGGTTCCCCCCACAAGTACATCCATGTATTGTTTTCAGCAGAAACTCAAAACACTCAAGGCCAAAATCCATACTTGGAACAAAGAAGAGTTTGGCAACATTTTTGATGATAAAAAAAGGCTGATTTCTAAGCTTGAGCTCCTCAGTCAGAAGGGCATGGAGGAAGGATGGGATGAAGACATGCAGCAAAGAGAGAGAGAGATATGGGGACAATTGGAGGCAAGAGAAATGAAAGAAGGCATATATTGGAAACAAAAATCCAAGGTCAAATGGTTGCAGGATGGTGAAAAGAACAGCAAATTCTTCCATAATTCGGTGCTCCAAAACAAGAGTAACTCTAGAATCCAAAAACTTAGAAAGATGGATGGCAGCCGGATTGAAACCAGAGGGGAGATCGAAGATGAGTTTACCCACCATTTCTTGGAGATACTCCAAGACGATGACCATGACAGAGGTAGAGACATAGCTAATATCACTTGCCTAATCCCCTCCTCTGTCACTGGGGAAAATAACGAGATGCTCATCAAACTGGTTTCTCTACAAGAAGTTGAAGAAGCGGTCAATCAAATGGCCCTGGGAAAATCCCCTGGCCCATATGGCTTCACTTCCAATTTTTTCCATCATTTCTGGGATATGGTGAAGGAAGAAATAGTGGAAGTTGTCGAAGAATCAAGAATCAAAAGGGTGGTTCTCAAAGCTTTCAACGCGACCTTCCTATCCCTAATCCCCAAGGAAGTGGGAGCTGAAAGTCCAGACAAGTTCAGGCCTATAGCCCTTTGCAATGTGATCTACAAGATAATCTCCAAAGTGATTGCCAATCGATTGAAGCCCCTCCTCCTCAATCTCATCTACCCCGAACAATCTGGCTTCGTGGAAGGTCGTCAGATCCTTGATGGGATCATCCTCGTGCATGAATTCATTCACTCCCTCCAAATCTCTCAGCAACCAGGTATGATGATCAAGCTTGATATCGCAAAGGCCTTTGACAAATTAAGTTGGAAATTCATTAGGAAAATGATGCTAGAAGCCTATGGTTTTTACCAAGATTGGGTTGAGTGGGTCATGGGATTAATTTCCACCCCTTTTTTTAGTATCCTTCTAAATGGAGCTCCAACCCGTATCTTCCAAGCATCTAAGGGCATTAGATAGGGTGACCCTCTCTCCCCCTTTATCTTCATTCTTATGGTGGAAGGCCTGAGCCATCTCCTTAAGAATCAGGTGGAGAATGGGGAGTAGAGAGGCCTCCGAATTCAGGACAATATGGACCCACAGACCCGCCAACAATTCGTTGATGACACCATGCTTATGGGGCACCCTTCAATCCAAGAAGCGAGAAGCTTCAAAAAAATCCTATCTCTCTTTGCCAAGGCCTCAGGCCTGGCTGTAAACCCAAACAAATCCCATGTCTTCTTCCTAAATACTGCCCCAGCTACCCAGAGGAACATCCTCCGCATCCTGGGTTTTGCGAAAGGAACCTTTCCCTCAAAATATCTGGGAGTCCCCCTAGGAATGAGAAAGCTGAAAAGAACTTCCTGGCTTGAACTCCTAGAAAGAATGAAACATAAGCTCTCAAGTTGGACTTTAAGACCCCTTAACCTCCCTAGTAGGCTTGTCTTGATCAAATCAGTGTTACATGTTATGCCCATATACCTGTTCTCAGTCCTATCCACCCCTAAGTCTATCCTCCATGAAATCAGAAGCCTCCAATGTAATTTTCTGTGGGGAGGACGAGAGGAAAATGCCAAATTTGCTCTGGTAAGCTGGGACATCATATGTCATCCCAAGTTGAAGGGGGTCCTAGGGCTCATGGATCCAGAATTTATGGCTGAATTTCAACGTGCGAAAGTCTAGTGGCGCTGGGTAACCCACACATCTGAACCATGGGCTAGACTATGGCACATCAAATATGGTTGTGACAGGCCTTTCTCCCACTTGATTTGTTTCAACGAGGAATAGTTGGGATCCCCCATATGGACAAAGGAAAAGGCATGACGACACCTGGTGCAAAGCCATAGCTTTTGGGAAATTCGGGATGGTAGGAGTGCTAAATTCTGGGAGGACTCCTATAACCAGCTCCCGCGGCTCGGAGATAACCCAAGATGGGCCCCTATTCAGGAAACTACCATGGCGGCTGATAAGATCCAAGTGCACCACTTCTGGCAAGACAGAAACTTTCATGGGAAGAGGTGCTGGGACTTCACAGAAAAACCAAATCAAATGAATATGGCGGAATGGGATGCTTTTCAGGAGGAAATTCTCAATCCTTTCATCAGGATCAAGGAGGGACCAGGCATTATGAGATGGGGGTATACCGATAAGGGGACGTTCAGCATCAAGGAGGAATACAACATCCAAATCAGAAATCAGATAGAGGAGGAGGAAACTTGGAAGAAGATCTGGACCCTGAATCTATGGCCCAAGGTAGGCATCTTTGCCTGGCTATTGGTCAAGGGACGTATCCTCACCTATGAGAATCTCTGGAAGCGAGGTGTCCAAGGACCATCCCAATGCTACATGTGCTTCCAATCAGAAGAAACCACGAGCCACCTTCTTGACTGTTTTCCTTTTGCTGTAGCCATTTGGGATAAGGGGCCATTGGATTCCGAAGAAGTGACAAGCAAAGAGCTCAGTCGGCTAGAACCTTGACAGATTGGAATCAGAAAGCATTCAAAAATAGAATCATCAGGACTATCTGGAATTCCTTACCTGGAATGACCATGTGGTGCCTATGGAAGGAAAGGAATGGGAGAATATTTCGAGACAAGAGCAACAGCATTGAGAAGGTGTGGCAGACTATGAAGGACAACCTCCTCTCCTCCATTAGAAGCATGCAGTGGCACGACGAGGACAAACTTATCCCAGCTGACGAAACTCACATTGTGAAACATTAGGGGATCGACAAAACTCAGATGGCAGGGTTCCGTTGGCACGACAAGATCATTAAACCCTCCAACCCAAATTTTTGGTCAGCTCCACCCCCTCAGGTTTTCAAGATCAACTTTGACAAGGCATCCAAGGGAAACTCGAGGGATGCTAGCTATGGTGGATTATGCAGGGATTACCAAGGGCGGATCCTCTTTGTATTTTTGGGAGCCATCGTCCAGGACACCAACAATTTTGTTGAGCTAGAGGGTCTGATTCAAGGCCTAGAATGCCTGGTTCATGGTGGTTGCTTCCTCTCTCTCATTGAGGGAGACTCTAACATCATGATCCAGGTGGAAAAATGCTTAGCAAGTGGCCAAGCCAGTGGAAAATTCTCCACCAGATGGAGGCTAGCTAGTCTCCTTGACTCATTCTGTGATCTGCTCCTCGCTCACACAGTTGTCTCTTTCAGCCAAATCAAAAAGGACGCCAACAAGGCAACAGACCTCCTTGCCAATGCGGGTGTGGATGGTGACTTGGCTCATCGATGGGGCCCTCTTGAGAATTTTGAAGCCGAAGATTGCGCCCAGCACTTCAGACAAGTGGTAGCTCAAGACTTCGAGGGAGGGACACAGATGGCTCGCCCGAATGATGCGGTGGCGGACGGTGATAGATGGTGCGAGCACGCCATGACAGGACCTCATTAATATGCCTGGCCAAATCTTTCTAGAAAATGAGTGGATCCAAAGGTGGCTGTCCTTTTCCATCATGGTAATCATTGGAGCGGGACATGAAAGGACGGATGGGGAATGGTGTGAAGGCCAATTCGACTGGGCATTTACTTCTGGCAGGGGATTCGCTATGGGAAAGAGTACGAGGGAGGTCATCTGCATCATCCCTATGACTCTCTCAAGGTACAACTCTGGCTAGGAAATTATGCCACCTTTTCCTTTTTATTATGCGTCCCTCTGATCTCCCTGCATTGGTCACCCCGACACTCTCTCAGACTTTCAATTTCTCTGGTTTACCCCGTGGTCCCTCTTTCACGCCTGCCTATGGGTCACTCCATCCTCCTTGGCCTCTGTGTTTTCCCCACTCCCTTCCCTTTGGAAAATGGCTTCAAAATGCTTGATGGACAAGGGTAAGTCTCCTGGTGATTCATCGACAGGGCACGGTAACGCGAAGAATCCCTGCATGGCCACGAGGGCTCAACTCTAGGCCCAAGAAGAGGCTGAATCCTTCAAGGATCACATTCCTCTAAACATTCGTCTAGAAGTGGAGGAAATGGCTAAGGAACTCTGGCATGCTATCAAAAACATGCCCAAGGAGGACCTTCACCAAGAGGTGGCGGAATGGGTTCTTGACCCCAATTCCACTGTTGGTCGCGCTGCTGCCTACGACCGCCTCTTGATGTAATATTGGGTCAATATGAAAATGGTCAGCCACTCTTACATTCAACGTGAAGCTAAACAGGAAGGGGACGAGGAGCCCATGAAATCTTGGAAATCCGATAATGGGGAGTGTCACCTGATTCATCAGAAGGTGGACATCATTGCTTCTAGGCTTGGGGTCTCATTCTATGCTGTGGGAAAAGGCACTGAGGAATTTGCGTGGCCATGAGCTCATTGTGGCAAGTGCGGCAAAACTCACAAGAGCACCATTCCATCAATCCATCCCGATGTAGTCCCCCGTGCATTGCTTCCGCCCCTGTTCAGGCTACGGTGTCAAATTTTCCCTCAGCTTTCAAGAAACTGGTTTGATTACCTGTGGTCTTTGGTCATCTCAGCTTATATCTCGGCTAGTAAGGCTTATGTTAATATCAGCTTATTTCTTGTCTAGTATAGTAGGTTTATCAAATGCTGCACATTTTTTAGGATATCAGGCCCTACTACTGGAATAGTCCAATCTTTGTTATTGAATGTCATGGCCCTCATGCCCCTCTAAAGTCTCAGCTCTTTTTTCTCCTAGGGGACCGGAATTTTTGTATCTCAGGCCCGATGTTGTGCTGTGTCAAGAACACACCAGTAGTTTGAAGGACATGTTTTGTAACTCTGCTATGTAATGACCCTCTGTTGATGTAATATAATATCTTTATTTACAAAAAAAAAATATGTAAGTACTAGAAAAATCACTAAACCAGTACATGTTAGAATTAAAACTTAATTTGGAACAATACGATAACAATATGAATTTAATGGAAAACTACAAGAAATAAAATTCAACTCATAACATGAATTCAATGGCAAACTACAGGAAATAAATATTCAACTCGTACCGAAGAACATGATGGGACGGGAAGAAATGTGTAGGCTTTGAAAAGTGGGCCCTCTGATGCTTCAATTGCACACTTGATTAAAATCAGATCTTATAAACTATGTTAAATACTGATCAATTACTCCATCATCACAACATAACACCAATCACATAATGATTAAAAGGTTTGCAAATTCTATTAAGTTTCAAAATACAAGTTCCCAATTCTGAAGTTGTTTAGCTATGCATACTTTTGAAGTATTTATACAAAATGTCTATAACCATAAATTCTAAAAATGCTCTTGATCTTATTATGAGATCCTTTATTTCCTCTCAGAAGTTTGAATTCATCTTTTAGATCCACAAAAATGGGCAAATCCCCACGAAATTTAAAAACTGCCATGTTTTATGCTAGAAAACATGGTTTTTCCTATACAGATGGTGTGCTTTGACCATCATTGACTAGACACCTGCAAAGATAATTTTGTGAATTTGATAGATATTCATCCATCCTTGGACATCAGGGACTCTTCTACATGTCTCGGATTGCGCCCATATGTCCTGCAGGTATGTAAATCTAGGAGCAATTACAGGAAGTTGTAAAATCCTGTAATTTCTGTTAAAATTTAATTTTAATGATTTAAAAATTGCAATAATTCAATTCATGAAAAGAAGTGACAATTATACCTCATATAATCAAGTTTGAATGAAGTATGGATAAAATATGAAGGATATGGATGGTAACTGAAGGAAAAACATGGAAATTTATGACAAAATAAACATAAAATATGGTGACCAACAAAATAATTGGGAATAAAGTTTTATATCAGCACACTCAATCTCTACTTTGACACTGACCACATTCAGGAGCGCGGCACACATGAGAAAACCAATATAGATGAACCAAATTGACCGGATGCCATTCCTTCGAGAATTATGTGGTTGCTCTGCTGCTTTTGGTGCATCAATGGAAGTATTTGAGATGAACTAGATAACTAGATGGATTTGGTTCCATGTGAAAAATTTCCACAGGTGGATCTCCAACAAAAAACAAACCTCACAAGTTTTACAAAGAACTATAGGAAAATAGAGAAGAAAATATGATAAAAATCGTTGTAAAAGAAGAAGTTTGATTGTAAAAAATTTGCATGGCATCCACAAGATGTGGGCATTAAAATAATAATACATCCAAGAGGATTCATTGTCCTAATGAGGAATTTGAATTCCACTCAAGAGACGGGATTAGTTTACATTAAATCCATATCCAGACAAGAACTAGTGGCCAATCATCACATGAGACAGTTAATTGAAGGTGGTTGGCACATGAGGGAGACACTATGGAGTGAAAATAAGTAGAGGGAGGTGCATGAGTTTACTAGTAGTGGTCATTGAGGCTTATCATCACTCAACTCATCGAATCTAGGAAGAAAAATCATTTAACTAGGTGAGACAAGGAGACAAGGTACCTTAAATCAAGGAACTGTCTCCTAAAATCATGCATGAGGGCGCATAAGGTCCTAATGACTACGGATAAGGTGCATGAGTGGATAATTGATGCCAATAATGACAAAAATTACGCACTAGAGGGTCAACACCATATTCTAGGTGCTAGGAGGCTCAAATATTGATGCATGGACTGCATGGCTAATGCATCGCTAATACATGGTCAAGTCTAGACAGATAATATGTTCCAACATTCAAAAAATAAAAGTAAAGAAAAGTAAGGAATTGGTGGTAAAAGGATGTATGCCAAAGGCTTGTGACAAGATAAATTGGATTTATTTGAGGCTCTTACTGATTCATTTGGGTTATTGTGCTCCCTTTCTGTCTTGGACCATGAATTTAATCTCCTCAGTTTCTTCTTTTTTTATTATCAATGGATTATCTACTTAGTTCTTCATATGTGAAAGGGGTCTTCGTCAAGGATTCCCACTCTCTCATTTAGTTTTTATTATAGTTGTTGAAGGATTAATAATATCATTAAAGTAGGATATGATTGGAAATTTTAAAGGTATCAAAGTATCCAATTCGTGTTATTTGACTCACCTTTTGTTTGTTGATTATATATTTATTTGTTGTGATGCAACTAGGAGAGATGTTTCTAAACTCAAACATCAATCTATTAGTATGAAGATCAATGGAAGAAAATTAACCATCTCCTTATGCGGGAGTGATGAGGTTGATAATGTTCTACCATATCATCACTCTGACTTGGATAATGGTTTAATGTACCTTGGAGTTTTCCTCAAATCAAATGATTATATATATAAAAAATAGCAATGGTTATTTAGAAAAGTTGAAAAAAGACTCAATATATGGTGCAATAGATGGATTTCCATAGGTGGTAGGTTAGTATTGGTTAAATCTATTCAGTGTCTATTGGATGTCCTTGTCATGGATTCTAAAAGGGTTGTTAGAATAGATAAAAATATTATGTTTCAAATTCATTTGGTAAAGAAGCGGGGACAAGAAAGGCTTACCATTAGTAAAATGGAAGAAGTTGTCATTTCCCAAACCCTTCCAGGAATGAGGGTTAAGAAACATATTCCTATTTTCAAAGAACTAGTTGCTAAAGGTGTATAGAGGTTGATCCAAAAGAAAAGGTCTTTGGTGCATTTTGGTTCACATGAAATATATTTATCCAAGTTCTTAGTTGAAAAATGGTTGAGGAGTCTTGTAAAAAAATTGTAAAATGTTTCTATAATTTGGAAGGGTCAAGTAGTTGCATTTACTTTGGTGAATAACTGGATATTTTGGAAAATATGCATAGGTAATATAGTCTATGTGGGGCTTGATCCATGGATGGGAAGTGGAGGTAATTTCAAACTTCTAGAGCATACTATTTGTTTCTTGCAAGACAAAGGGAGATTCAACTTGTCTCAAATTGTTGACCCAATCAACATGACCATACAGCATCATGAATGGATTTTTGGTATGCTTTTCGGTTTTAGAGAGGTATAATATGAGATTTGGGAACACTATATAGAATGGATTCATTGCTATCTTTGAGGATGAGGAGGATTCATTGATTTAGTCAAAATTCTCAAGTGGAGTATACACACCAAAGTATTGTTAGATTTTTATCATTCTAAGCTAGCATTATGATCTTAGGATCTTTAACTGAGAGAATAACATGCACAGTAATAAAACACAAGAGACAAGAGACACAAAGAATTTTCCTCAAGGAAACCATAAAGGAGAAAACCCCGCAACTTCCTCAAAGATA
>LPNX011040810.1:911556-1015476 GCA_001517045.1 Pseudotsuga menziesii | reverse complement strand
TCTCTCTCTCTCTCTCTCTCTCTCTCTCTCTCTCTCTCTCTCTCTCACTCACTGAGAGAGCTTCTCCTCTCTCACTCATGCGCCCCAATGAGTGAGTGTGTGTGTGATAAATAGAGAGCCTCACTCTCTATTTATATTCTTTCATTCACTTGAAGCGCACTCCAACATGTCGGCCTCACTTAACAATTACTTACTAGAGTGGACATCTCTAGGAGTGTCTAATAACCCTAGTGCCCCACAACTTGTGGGGACTTTGCCTCCTCCGACCAACAAGGAGGTTTATACTTAACACAATGGTGGGGACTATTGCCCCGACCTACAATGACTCACCTAGGGTTGACTTCTCTAGGATACTCTAATAACCCTAGGGCCCCACAACTGTGGGTACTTTAACCCTTGACCAATAGGAGGGTTAGCCATAATGACTTGACATGACTTTTACATTATAGAAACTTCCCGATCGGAACATCGAGGCATGACATGACTCAAGTACATTGCAGACACATCCCGGAATAAACATCGGGGTACAATACATAAGAAATACAAGTGAATACATTCCAAAGTTACAATTACATCAACACTCCCTCTTAACTAGGAAGGTATTCTCTTGACACAATTTATCAACACAAGTCTTCTTCTCTGTATCATTTGGATCATCATCGAGTTCTCGCCATCTTCAAGTCATCTTCATCTTCAAGTCATATTCATCTTCAAGTCATCTTCGTCTTTAGGTTATCTTCATCTTCAATTCATCTTCATCTAGATCTGGATCATCACTCGATCTGGATCATCATCACTGGATCTAGATCATCACTTGATCTGGATCATCATCACTGGATCTAGATCATCACTCCATCCAGATCATCATCAGTGGATCTAGATCATCACTTGATCTGGATCATCACTGCTAGATCATCATCAAGTCTGGATCATCACTTGATCTGGATCGTCACTGCTGGATCATCATCAAGTCTAGATCATCACTTGATCTGGATCGTCACTGCTGGATCATCATCACTTGATCAGGATCGTCACTACTGGATCATCATCAAGTCTGGATCATCACTTGATCTATATCATCATCGAAGCTGGATCATCACTGAATCATCATCATCATTACTGCTTCTACTATCTCAATCAAATGGTGTTATCTTCTTCATTCTTCTCGTCACAGGAATTTCTACAGAGTCAATCCTGTAGGCCTACCCTTCATTTAGGTCTTCATCAGCACTTATATGTAACACTTAAGTCAAAATGGCCCACCCAGCTCTTACATATAACCTCATCTTGTCAGAAAGGCATGCCCAGCACTCACATCTGACCTCATCTTGTCAGAAAGGCCCAGCACTCACATCCGACCATGTGTAAACACATCACGCCAGAATGGATCAACACTTATATCTGACCATGTGCAATCACATCGCATCGGAAAGGCTCTGCACTTACATCCAACCTCATCCTATCAGAAAGGCACAACACTTACAGTCTACCATGCTCGAAAGCACCGCATCGAAAGGGCTCAGCACTTACAATCGACCATGCTCGAAAGCACTGCATCGAAAGGGCTCTACACTTATATCCAACCATGCTCGAAAGCACCACATCGGAAGGGCATGTACTCACATCTGATCATGTAGGAACTAATCCTACCATCGCATCAGAATGGCCCCCAGTCCCAGACTGAGCTACCTGGTAACTGACCAGGTGCCTCCATTCCCAGAATGGCAGTTGCCTTTACATCTGACCTACTCGTCAGAATGGCCAACACTCACATCTGACATGGGAGGAACTTAATCCTTTAGCCATGACAGAATGGTTCAGCCCTTACATATGATCAAGTGGGAACACATCCCTCTCTCACATCAGAATGGATTCTCATTCCTAGACTAAGTTTTCCTGGTAACTGACCAGGCACCTCCATTCCCAGAATGGCAATTAGCCCTTACATCTGATCATGTAGAGACCAATTATACAGTCACATCAGAATGGCTTAGCACTCATATCTGACATGTAAGGAACCAAATCCTCTCACCATGACAGAATGGCTCAACCCTTACATCTGACCATGGAAGGAAACAATCCTCTCACCATGTCAAAATGGCTCTTGGTCTTCATCATCTTCTCTTTGAGGAAACCTCGATCTTGAGAACACCAAGCTTCTCCTTGAAGTACTCAAACTTCACTTTGGCCATTTCTAGCATAGAATCACGCCAGGGTTGATTACGTCCAAGGATGACCTGTGAGCTTCACTAGGACCGATTACATCTGAGGGCAACCTGTCTTATCAGCTATGCTATAAATCCTTCTTTCAAGAGATCTTGACCTGGATCACTACTCCTCTCTGCATCATACAACAAATGTAAGTCAGATCAACCAAATCAAATAGTAGTTTTCAAAAGAAACATACTACCTCCCAAATAGTAAGTGGAAACCTATTTTGCCTTAGTTGTACTCAGCGCCATGTAGGAATCCATCCTACCAAACCAAGAGATCACACTTGATCCCATACTCAACTGTACCCTTCAAGTACCTCACTGCATGCTTTGCAACCATCAGGTGAACATGTCTCAACGTGTTCACAGCAAAGCAAATATCTGGTCTCGTATTTGTCAGGTACATCATCTGACGATACATCATGGCATCAACCGACTCTGATGAAGCAACACTAAATAGCTTCATGTTCGATGCCATAGGTGTGGTCATGCATTCCATCATCCTGAACCTATTCAGGATCTCTACTGCATACTTCCCTTATCCACACCTCCATTCCTAGAAAATAGTACATCGACACATAACAGGAGCATCACTGGTCTTCCGCCTTCAACCTTGAAGCAAAGGTTGGAAACTGCTTTACTCTCAGTAAAGCCTAGAGTCATCAGTAATCTGTCCATCCTGTCATACCATGTTGAACCTCAAGATATTCTGTAGTCACTCCCACTGAAGCTGAGCATCACACTCCCTCTATCTTGAACTTTTTCAAAAGTTCTTCTCGCACCCATCCATGAGCTTGTCATCCTTTATCAACCTTGTAGCAAAGGTTAAGATCTTCATCAAGCTCATCATGTATGTGTTATCCCATGGGTGTCTTCTGAACTCGTACAAGGCCTTCTTTCATTTGAACACATGATTCTTCCTATCATGTGTATCTCTAGTGGCTGCAAATGTCTCTTCATAGTCTATGCCTCGTGCTACGAATCTTGCCTTGTATCCCACGATGTTTCCATCCACTGCGTGATGGAACTACAAACTTCTCTTCATGTATCAATACTGCATCCTAGACATCATTCTTCTTGAACCTTTATTCCTGGAAGGTTCTACATCAATGATGTCGTTGCATTCGTCATATTATTCTTCATCTTGAACTGTCGTCACTTGTTCTTCAGAACAAGTCTCATCCTTCTTTGCTTGTAGTTGATTGTACGCGATATTTCCTACAAGTCAAATGTATTTGTATGGTTAGGAACATTTCATAAGGCATATTCATAATGGCAAATTCTAATTCATAAATATATGATCATGCAACTACTTTAGCCAATACAACATCCATCCATATCTCACAGAAACTTTCTAGATGCCTTCCATCTCTACCAGGACAACATTGAGATTGTGCACTAATCCAATATGTCAGCAAAGAGGTTTCATTCTAGATAAGTAGCAATGGATATTTGTATAGCACCATGAGATACTTACCCATCACATTCATATTAGTAGTATACTATCATTAATGAAAACATTCTATCATGTGTAATATATCAACTGAATATAAACAAATGCATAACAAAACAATATCATGAAATGACAATTGAATACTTATCTCTACTTGTTTTGTGGGTAGACTCATTCTTGATCCTTCCACTTCATCATCTTCTTCATTCATGACTTCATCATTTCTTATCCAAATGCTCAATATGGACAAGAGGTTCTTCAAGAATTGAGTTCTTCATATTCCTCATCGCTTGAGAGATCTTCCTTGGATGGTGAGAGCTTGATCTTCCCATCTCTCACTATGAGTTGAGATTCTTCTTCTTGTGTGTGCTCTTGCTGAAAGTGATCACTTCCTTCTAGCACACATTCCTCACATGAATGAATCCCATGATCCTGGGAAACCATTCAAGGTGGCTATCACCACTTCTGCATTCTCCACTTCTTCTTCTACTGCTTCAAGTTGTTCTACATTCTGGATCTTTACATTCTTCAACTAGTTTCTTAAGGTCATATTCTGATTTATGTTCTTCCCTTCAAATAGCTTGGTCAAGGAATCAAACATCTTCGGTGTCTTTAGGAACTACAATTGTGGTACAAGTTGATCTGTGATTTAATCAACAATGATCTTCTTGGCCTTGACCAAGTTCTTCTTGTGTAAGGCTTCTAGCCTCATCTCCCTCTGGAACTGGAACCTCTCTACTTGTGTAGGTGTCCAATTCATTTTCTTCAGGGAGATCATATGCTTCCATGCTTGGAAGTTTTCAACTTCACCAAGCTTATCATCAAGCTGATCTGATAGATCACTTTGAAATGAGAACCTCAAATGAAAATAGCAAAAGATTAGATCTTACCGATTTGAGGTGTCCGTCCTGGTTCCGGAGCTGGATGATCTAGGGTTTGTCAGAGAAACCCTAATTTTCAAGACTTGGAATATTTTAGATATGATTGGATATAAGGACACATCTCTTCAAGGAAAGTTGTCCAATGTACTCCTTTTCTGAAAACAATGGAGGGAAGCTCCCGGAACAGGAAGCCCTAGTTTTCCAATTTCTTCTGTAGAAATGCCTGTTATTGTTTCTATGGTATCTATGAAATTACTACTACTCTATGTCTTAAACTTCACACTGAGGTATCCTCGCATGTCCCTAATCCAACACCACAGGTTTCATCAGAATTGGTTTCACCAATTGGGACTTATGATTGTTTTACCAAGGTGACCTGTTACAGGACTGTTCAGAACAGTGAAGTTGTACGGACTGACACATGTCACTGGTTCATCTTCTGAGTTTGAATCTTGGCCCACAGAAATTAAAGTCCATTGTCTTTCAGGAACATCTTCAGAATTTTCATTTCGACCTTTTTATCCCAATATATAGCAATTCTCCCCAGGTTTCCTTTTTAGGGATGAATCCTGGAAGAGGTTGGAACCCTAACTTGGAGGGATCATATCTCCCATAATATAGTGAATCCGAGGCTGAATTTTGTACAAACTGTAAATCAAGATTTTATCTTTGGCCTATGCAATTTTACACTCTTGATCCTTCACCAATCTCGAGATATAGAAAATGTACCAAAACTTATCAGTTTTAGTATTTTAGGGTTTTTCTAACTCGAGGTCAAACTAGGGTTTGACTTTCCCGGAGTTTCACCCAACCAAAAATCTTGATCCAGGTCTGTAAACTTTGATTTTGATGAGGAGAGAAATCCTATGTTGGGATCACTCAAAAATTCCTCTTCTGCAAGAAGCCCTAATTTCCCGCACCAAAACTGAAAATGCTCGGAATCGAATTCCGCTTCGACAGAAAGATGCGCCCTTCAATGGAGAGTCATCCTAGCATAATTTTGCTGATGGATTGTGGAGAGAGAGACCCAAAAAGTAAGAATCCCTAGATTCTACAGCTGCACAATGTCTTCTTCTCAGGTTAACTCTGATACCATGTTATATTTTTATCATTCTAAGCTAGCATTATGATCTTAGGATCTTTAACTGAGAGAATAACATGCACATCAATAAAACACAAGAGACAAGAGACACAAAGAATTTTCCTTGGGGAAACCATAATGGAGAAAACCCTGCAACTTCCTTAAAGATAGAATGAGCACCAATGGCAACAGTAAAACCTGAAAACATAAAGATGATCTCCACAGCTTCTGTCTCTCTCTCTCACACTGAGAGAGCTTCTCCTCTCTCACTCATGCGCCCCAATGAGTGAGTGTGTGTGTGATAAATGAAGAGCCTCACTCTCTATTTATATTATTTCTTTCACTTGAATCACACTCCAACATGTCGGCCTCACTTAACAATTACTTACTAGAGCCAACATCTCTAGGAGCGTCTAATAACCCTAGTGCCCCATAACTTGTGGGGACTTTTCCTCCTCCGACCAACAAGGAGCTTTATCCTCAACACAATGGTGGGGACTATTTCCTTGACTTACAATGACTCACCTAGGGTCAACTTCTCTAGGATAGTCTACCCTAGGGCCCCACAACTGTGGGGACTTTAACCCTTGACCAATAGGAGGGTTACCCACAATGACTTGACATGACTTTTACATTATAGAAACTTCCCGATCGGAACATCGAGGCATGACATGACTCAAGTACATTACAGACACATCCCAGAATAAACATCGGGGTACAATACATAATAAATACAAGTGAATACATTCTGAAGTTACAATTACATCAACAAGTATAACTCTAACCCCAGTCTTCAAGTTGTTCCAAAAAATCCAAGAAACACTAGTGAATCGAAAAGAAGAGAGAGAAATTACAAATATGGATATCTAAGATAGGAAGAGATACTACTGCACTCCCCTTATTCACAGATTCTCTAACACAAAAGTGATAAGACTGAGAATAGTGAAAGGACCCTTTCCTTCTTCTATGTATATGAGAGGTAAGGGGGGCCGGAAAAACATATGTGATCCTAAACCCTTGGTAGAAACCTACAAAGCCACAAATAGGATCACACATATGGAGTGCTACAGTCCAAGGGTACGCATTAAGTTTCAAGGTGATGTTGTACACAAACAAGGATCTAATCCAATGGTGATCCATAAGATGTGTCCATGGCTCCTCCTTCAAGCCACTACGGTTTCCAACACTCTTCCTAATCCATGTGCTCTGTTGGGTCCACTCCCACTACATTAAAATAAAAAATAAAATACATCCATCCCCAACTAAACTCACTGCCTCCATACAAGAATCCAAGCTACTCCATGTTGTTTAAAGCTCAACACCATCCATAAAATGTTATGTATCTAAATATTTATGAGCAATTATTTTAATAGTAAATGTAATATTAGTTAAGATGAAATGTAGGGTCACACCATTTCATTGAAACAGTGTGTTTTGACCTATAAAAGGTCTTCTCACTTATTGTAAAAAAATAGCATTCAATAATTATTTTCATTGTGGCTAAATTCAAAATATGTTGGATTAGTATTTTTTGCTTCAAGTGGTATTAAAGCTTGCTGCTCCGAGACACCTTCCGTGACCCACTCTATTTTCCACACCCTCCCCTCTCTTCATCCTTCCATTTCTTCCATTCCATTTCTACACACATCTCAGAACCTCTGCGCATCAACCTACACCATTCCCCCAATGCTCTCCTCCATCTCGCCATCTCCTCCCCGTGGCCCTTCTACATCCGCCCTTCCATGCTGCCCAACCACCGCTGCCCCAACCCTCTTCAGCATATCCTCGTCCCTCTTCTCATCCACCTCCGTGGCATCCACCCTTCCCTTCTCCTCTGTGCGTCCCTGCCATCGCCGCCTCCTCACCACGTTGTCATCCCACCTCCACGGCCTACAAAAAAAAACACAAAAACAAAAATATTATAATATATTATAATACAATATAATTATAATATATTAATTCAATATATTATAATATATTTATAATATTTCAATTTTGTTTTATGATATTAAAACAAAATAATAAAATAAATATTTTTATTATATAATAATTAATATAATTAATTATTGTCTTTAAAAATCTCACCATCCTTAGTAATAAAAAAAAATTCCTCCCTGCACAAGAAAAATATGAAAGATGAATGAAATTAAAGAACAAACGGCGAAATTAGAGCTTAACCAAGTCCAAGGTTCTAAAAAGCTTGAGGGTTTACACTCAAAACTCAACCAAATTGAAGCAGGACTACACAAAGGCAAAAACGAATTATCAGAAACTGCCAAAAAAGAAGTCAATGAAGCAGTATCTTGGGAGATGGAAGGATTAAAAAGGGGAATATCAGTATTGTTCGAATCTAGATTAAGGAAACTCAAGCAACATTTAGAAGACACAATTACCACATTAGTTGGCAAGGTGTCAAAGGAAGACCAACCATCCTCAAGTTCAATCCATCATAATACAATACCTCCCAAAAGCGAAATTCCACAAGAAGAGTTCGATCATGATCCCTCTCCAAATCATGAACAACCGCTCTCTCCTCTAAAAATAAGTGGATATCAAATGAAACCCAAGTTAGAATTGTCAAAATTCAATGGTGACACAAAACGGAGTGTGGCATGGATCAACAAGGCAAAAGAATTTTTTTTCCATACACAATATCACGTCCGATGAAGAGATGATAAAATATGCCTCGATGCAACTAGAATATCGAGCATACAACTAGTACATGTGGTGGAAGGTTACAACACGGACAACTAAGCACAATTGGAACGCGTTCGAAAACAAATTCTTTAAGAGGTTTGAAGATTTAAAAGAAAAAGACTTCTTCGCAAAAATCACCAGACTGTAGCAGAAAGGTGACATCGGTGAATACACCGACGAATGGGAATACATGGCGACACCTGTGCCAAAAATCACGGATAGTCAACGCCTACAAACTTATGTGTATGGACTAAAACCCTATATCAAAGATGAACTAGAGCTACTAAATGTATCAACCTTGGACAAAGCGAGACGCAAGGAAAAATCATTGAGGAAAAATTGAAAAATACAAGGAACAAGAACCATGATAAAGATCGAAGTTCCGTCCAAAATACCAAAACCAACACCAAATACCAGCCACCACATCTAAGAAGTGACAACAAACCCACTTTAGAATTCCAACGAATGAAAGAAGGAAGGTGTAAATATTGCAGAGAGAAGTGGGACCCAAGACATAGATATTTGAAAAAAGAGACCACCAAGAACTTATATCGATGTGAAGCAGGAGAGGAAGACAAGTCAAACAGTGAGGAATCCAACATAGAAGAAACATGTGACATCCAAAATCCTCCGCTAGATTTAGAAGATGAAGAAACACCCAAGATATCAATTGCAACCATAAGAGGAATACACCAACCACAGACATTAAAACTTAAAGGGCATATAAAAAATAACAATGTTGTCATCCTATTCGACACAGGTAGTACCCATAATTTCATTGGCGTAAGTGTTCCAAAGAGGATTAACCTTTTAATATATCCATTACCCAACATGAAGGTAATGGTCGCAGATGGAAAGAAGATCAAAAAAGTGGGAAAATGCCACAAAGTTAAGCTACAAATACAAGACTATAACCTTGAGTCAGAATTTTACACAATACCCTTAGGAGGAGTTGATGCAGTATTGAGGAATTCAGTGGCTGCAAACACTAGGTACCTACTCAACAGACAACCAAGAACACTTTATAAATTTTAAGTGGCAAGGAGAAAAATACAAATTGCATGGATTCTAACCCCCTCGCACCCAAATTGTGTCATCCCAAAAAATGGAGAAGTTAAATCGAAAGGGATCACCCGCGTATGTCATACAATGCCTGTTGGAGACATCTACCATCATATACACTCTTTCAGTCAAATTGGCCTAGTTAAACCACTATCCTAAGTTTAATTGACATCAGTGGAGCATTAATTGCAATCATCCAGTCACACCCACGCCTTCCTACAGTCAAAGAGGCTAACTTAGCCTTCTCCTACAGTCAAGGAGGCTAACTGGAGCACTCCGAGGGTGATCTGAGTGATATTAATGCACCTAATTGCTAACTGGTGGTTACAATCAGTTCAACCAGCCAGTTAGGGTGCCTCCTCTCATTAAATATATTATTTAATGATTATTTAATGATTATTTATTATTATTTAATGATCTGGAGTCAACAAGGCACCTCCACCAACTTCTGATGGTTAGTTCAACTTCAGTTAACCTCATCGGGGTTCATTGGAGTCATGGAGCACTAGCACTTGATGATTGGATTGCTATGACATGTGTTTTATCTCCTTCAATTGAGATTCGGTCATTTATTGCACTCCAACTTCAGTTAGGGTTTGGTGAGTCAATTAGGGTTTTGGTCAAGTGGTTAACTGAGTGAGATTGAATGGTTGAGAGTCAGTTAAGCTAGACTCACTCACTGAATTCGAATTGTCTCCTTAGGGATTCAAATTCTTCATGGAGTTAAGCCATTGCTCAGCATTGGAATTGTAACCCTTTATTGTTTATTAAATATACAGAGAGGAAACCATTTCTGGATCCGATTATTTCCAATTCATGAGTATTTGTTAATAATTATTTGATGATTTTGATTCCTAGTTCCTAAATCATGTGCAAGATTTAATATGGTATCAGAGCTTACGGCGGGACGAATATCAATCTCTCAAAAACAAGCTTTTTGACAGATTTCTCCATGAAATTTGAGCAATAGCTCAAAAATCCAGTACTGCACCAGAAGCCAAGGCTTACCACTTAATACCCCAAGTAAAGAACTTGTTGATCAAGCTTGCTTGATTGACTATGTTGGGTGTGATGAAAGCCTAAAATGTGCAGGTTGTCCGACCTTACGGTGCCCCTTTTGTTTTGATTTGCAGGTCTTAATAGGTACAACTTCGAATGGACTCATAAATCCCTCTTCTCACCCCATTCACAAGCTATTCGGAATGGAAGTTGAAGATGATTGCATCTCTGAAGAGACGAGGTCTCTATGAGGTGTCTATTGGACTTGGAAAAGAGTCTTATGAGAATGAGAATGACTGGCTAAATGACGGTGATAGAGCTATTGGAGCAATATGTCTGGCCCTTTATGATAGCTTGTACTACCTTAGACTTGGTTCTGTTGAATACCCAAAGGAAGTCTGAACAATATTGGACAGAACCTTTGGCAAGCACAATGAGGATCATAATAGTACTTTGGATATTACAGCCAGCACCACAATAGTTCTTCACTCAAAATTCTCAGCCTCTACTCTCTCTGATGAAGTTGTTCAAGATGAAGATGAAGCAGAATCTTCTACACATTCAATTCGAATTGAAGAAAGTCTCCATGAAGTGACTCCTTCTCCTGATGCTGTGGAAGTCCATGAGATCTCTGATATCTCATCTTCCCATATTGCTGAAACAGAAGAAGACATTCGAATCTCTGATATTGAAGAAAAACACTGCTGCACTTCCATGCAAACATTCACCGGTGATTTTCCTTTGAATTCTGTGCAAAATTTACCGGTAATTGCTTCCGAAAGTGAAGAGAAATTTGATTTTTCTCCCTCTAATGTTTCTGCTGGTGTGCAAATATGTAAAAACTTGGATATTTTGGAAGAAAGGTATATCGAGCATGTCATTGAAGTCAATTTTGGATCAAGCCCCATCAATGTTAAACCCTATAGTTACCCACACCATCATAAGACAAAGATTGAAAGATTAATCCATGATTTACTAAAGTGTGTAGTAATTACAGAAAGTCGAAGTCCTTATGTTGCACCAGTAGTACTGGTACGAAAGAAGGATGGGTCTTTTAGATGATATGCATCGACTATAGAGGACTAAACAAGATAACAATTAAATACAAATTCCCCATTCCATTTATCGATGAAATGTTGGACAGTTGCATGGCGCAAGGTACTTTTCAAAATTAGACTTAAGATCAGGATATTACCAAATCATAGTTAGACTAGAAGATGTGGCAAAGACAGCTTTCCGAACCCATGAAGTACATTATGAGTTTAAGGTAATTCCTTTTGGGCTAGAAAACACTCCAACGACATTTCAAGCAACCATGAATAACCTATTTCACCCATTCCTAAGGAAGTTTGTACTAGTTTTTTTTATGACATCCTTATATATAGTAAGACATGGAAGGACCATCTCACACACCTGGAAAAAGTACTCTCTATTTTAAAAGAAAATCAGGTCTACGCCAAGATGTCCAAATGCACGTTTGGTAAAGAAGAAGTGAGCTATCTAGGTCACATAATATCTAAAGAAGGAGTCAAGGTAGATCCAGAAAAAATCAAATCAATCACGGACTGGCCCAAACCTACTAACATCTCCAATTTAAGGGGATTCCTCGGGATAACTGGATACTACAGAAGATTCATTCAAAATTATGCGCACATAACCGCACCCTTATCAAACCTTCTAAAAAATAATGCATTCCAGTGGAGTGAAGAAGCAGATAAATGTTTTGAAGCCTTGAAATGAATTATGTCCTCCACACCGGTACTAGCTACCCCAGACTTCTCCAAACCATTTGTGATAGAATGTGACGCTTCAGGTTATGGTTTGGGAGAAGTTCTAATGCAAGATGAACACCCGATAGCTTTTGAGAGTAGGAAATTAAACAAGTGAGAACAATTGCAGTCTACATACGATAAAGAAATGTTGGAAATTATGCAGGCAATGGCAAAGTGGCGAGAATACCTCCTAGGGAGAAAATTCATGATTCGCATGGACCACAATAATCTTCAATACTTACTTCAACAAAAAACATTGTCCATAGAACAACAGAAGTGGATAGAAAAAATCGTTGCTTTCGACATGGAAATAATACACAAAAAGAAAAAGGAAAATGCAGTCGTAGATGCACTCTCCATAAAATATGAGGATATTACCTCTTACTCCATCTCTGTCGCAATTCCAGAATGGCTAGATGAAATACGAAGCGAATACATTAAGTACCCAGAAATAAGCACTATAGTTAACAATTCCAACCATGACCCCAAGTTTGAATGGAAAAATGATATCCTTTGGTATAAGGGGAGGATTTATTTAAACTCGAACTCTAAGTTCAAGGTTAAGGTAATGAAGTAATCCCATGATTCACCAGCCGTGGGACACGTAGGTTTCTTCAAATATTATTATAATGCAAGAAGGTCATTTTTCTGGAAGGGAATGAAAAAAGATATCCCACAATATGTTACAGAATGTGACAAATGCCAGAGGAATAAAAGAGAAAATGTTTTAACCCCAGGGTTACTCCACCCCCTACACATTCCAAACCAGAACTGGGAAGAGATATCTCTTCCCATTGATATCTCCGTCAGAAGGAAAGGACAAAATCCTTGTAGTGGTCGATCAATTAACCAAATTTTCTCACTTCATGGAAATGAAAACAACAGACACGACAAAACAAACTGCAAATGTATTTTGCAAAAATATCTACAAATTACATGGCTTCCCAAAATTCATCATCAGCGAAAGAGATGCAAAATTTAATGGAAAATTTTGGAGGGAATTTTTCAAACAAGTAGGAACATCACTCAATATGAGCTCAGCTTACCACCCCCAAACAAATTGCCATACTGAAGTCGTAAATAAATGCTTAGAATCATATCTACGTTGTTTCGTAATAGATAATAATAAAAACATCGGTCTCAATGGTTACACTTAGCAAAATGGTGGTACAATTCAACATACCACACCTCCGCAAAAATGACCCCCTTCCAAGCTTTATATGGGTATGAACCTCCAAATTGGAAGGAGTTAGTTCTAAAAGACACTAATGTGCCATAAGTAAGGAACTAACTAGAGAAATCTCAAAAAACGATCGAATTACTCAAGGATAACTTAGCCATGGCACAAAACCATATGAGGCAATAAGTAGATCAACGCGGAACCGAAAGAGAATTTGAAGTAGGAAACTGGGTGTTTGTAAGACTACAATCCTATAAATAGATATCCCTTAAAAGTGGAGGAAAAAAAAAGTTGGCCCCAAATTTCTATCGACCGTACCAAATTACCAAGAAGATTAGTCAAGTTGTGTATAAATTACAAGTACCTAATAAAAGTCGTATCCACAATGTCTTCCATGTATCATGTCTCAAAAAAATGTTGGGGCAACATCAAATAGTACAAACAATAATTCCTATGTTAGATGACGAAGGAAGGATCATTTGGGAACCATGTGTAATCATTTCAACCAGATAAAGAAGGCTTCGTTCTCGAACACTCAAGGAATATCTCATTAGATGGAAGAATTCCAGATGAAGGCGCGTCATGGGAGACAGAATGGTTTCGTCAACAATATCCATCCTTACCCTTGATTTGAGGACAAAGCGTTCTAAAAGACGATGGAAATGTTATGTATCTAAATATTTATGAACATTTTTTTTTAATATTAAATGTAATATTAGTTAAGCTGAAACGTAGGGTCACACCGTTTCATTGAAATTGTGTGTTTTGACCTATAAAAGGTCTTCTCACTTATTGTAAAAAAATCATCATTCAATAATTATTTTCATTGTGGCTAAATTCGAAATATGTGGGATTAGTATTTTTTGCTTCAAGTGGTATCATATTGTGGCTAAATTTGAAATATGTGGGATTAGTATTTTCTGCTTCATAAAAATCCAAAGTATATTCCTCCAATGTGGAACATTATCCAAGCAGCTAACCTCCTCATATGTTTATCATGTAGAATGTCACCAAGTTTTATGAATACCTCCAATGCCTAAAGGAATAATGTCATGTAAGAGCCCAAATAATGTCAACAATCCACTTAGTAATCCATATCTAATGTGAAAATCCATAGTGAATCATTCAAGGGATAATTGTACACCAATTATAATGAAGCACCCTTAAACATGGTGTTAGCACTTTCAGATTAACCTTGAAATATATCATTCCCTCTTTATGAGGAAATTGTTTTCACCAACACTTTCCAACTCCATCCATAACTCTACTAAACCTGCCATTTGTGTTTTGTGGTCTTAGAATCAACCATTGTCTCCTAAAAAGGAATGGTCACCCATCCATCACATGATTCTATCACAACATCTCAAACCTCCAAACATCACTAACCACTTGTGAATTTGAAAGAGAATAAGTATGGATCATAAGAAAATTTCCAAACTCTGATATCCCTCAAGTCAACATCATGTGTAAAAATATTCGGACACAATATCATGAGTTATTCAAGACACCCTACAATGATAATTGCATCTCCATACAAGACCAAGATAGGTGGATTACATCCATCAAGGTCACAAAGATAGAAACTTACACAAGTCAAATCATTTTTCCTGAAACATGAAGTTCATGGTATAGGTAACAATCCATGCACAACTATGAACAACCTATGAACATGAAAATCCCTCTCATGCACCTCAAAACCTCTAAAAAATTTCTAGGTCAACTATGTCATCTTGAAAGAATATTGGATCAAGATTGACATTACGATTAACTTTCTTTGTCTGGGAGAGACCAACAACCATGTCCTTATACTCCAAAATAAACCCATTAGTTACAATCATGGAATTCACCCTAAAATCATCCTCCATCATGGTATCACTCCTCACTTATTTAAGAAAACTGGATGACTTATGGGTGGAAGAAACCAATGTAAAATTACTAGCATATTTCCTATGAGGTATACTTTCCCTCACTGAAGATATGTGCACTCACGGATGCTCTCTAACCTCCTAAATGTTGAATTTTCTTTAAAATTGTTTATATGATATCTTTAAACAATTAGCCACTAGAAGATCATTAAAAGAACAACATGCACAAAAACATAAGAACACAAGAACACAGATTTTTTCCTCGGGGAAACCACAAGGGAGAAAACCCTGCAAAACTTCCTCGATGTAGAACTCAACCAGTGTAGTGTAAGACTCAGACAATAGTTTCCTCCTTCTCTTTCTTGCACTACCACTTCTCTCTCTTGCTAAGAACAGCTTGAGTGAGTGAGTACAAATGAAGGGAGGCACCTCCTGTTTATATTCTTCTATTGACTTGACCTCCTACTTAGTGGGGCCGACTTAACTAGCTGCCAGGGCCGACTTGTCCAACTGGACATCACAAAAGGCATTTATTATAACGACACTTTGGTACTAATGACCCGAATTACATCTGGATATTTACATTGCTTCTTTTAATGAATTTGACAAGACCAAACTCATCTCCTAGGGAGGAATACAATATTACTTGGAATATCTTCTGAAGTTACAATAAAATTAACACTCCCTCTTAACTAGGAAGGTATTCAACATCTGCTACTACAACTATACAACTGTTTGGTGAGACTCTACATGTCATAGGAATTTTTGAAACATTTTTCTAACATCTTCATCATCGATCTCAGCTATAACATCTTCTGTAATCTTCAACTTCAGTATCTTCTTTTGTCATCTTCATCTTCTTGGTCATCTTCTATTTTTCTTTGCCATCTTCTGGGTAATCTTCGTCTTTCGTACATTCTTGAACATCTTATATTTGTCTTAGCCATCTTATGAATATTCTTCTTATAATCTTTGTGTTTCATGCATTCTAAAACATATTCTATTTGCCACATTCTAGATCTTCTTCTTGTAGTCTTTACAACTTCAATCATCTTTTATTTGTCTTCTATTTGAATCAACCTCTAGACCTTCTTCTGTAACATCAGTATGTGAATACTGAATCTTCTTCTATCACATTAGTATGTGAATACTGAATCTTCTTTGTTTCTATTATCTGCAATATCTATGTAAGGATATTGACAACATCAACAATCATCATCAGCTTTTTAGTACTAAAGACTCAATCATAACCCATGCTAGAGCATTATCTGCATAGTCGGCATAGAGATGTTGGAACATCGACATCATCATACTATAATCATCAGTGTATCATTACTGATACAGACTCAATCAATCATTGATCAATAAGTAAACATACATCTCAATAATAACAATATAATTATTGATAGCAGTCATCATATCAAACAATCATCAATCATGACATCAATCATCAACATCTTAGTAGTATTTCAATACTACATCAATCATCAATCCTTTTAGTAATCAACACCAACTAACAATATAGTAATACTATAACAACCATTAAGCATCTCAGTAGTCATCAACAATAAATATAGCAATACTGAAACATCTATCAATATTTTTAGCAGTCAGCAACAATCAACAGTATAGCAATATTGTATAAACTATCAAGCATCTCATCAATCATCAATCAGTATAACAATATTGAAACATATATCAATCTTTTCAGCAATCAGCAACAATAAACAATATAGCAATACTGAGGATACATCTTTCCCTTCATCTTCTTCGGAGCAACATCACGGTGAGTTATCTGGTAGATGCATTCGGGCATTTTGTCTAACTTACTAACTCTTTCAAGTCAAACAAGCCTAGTTAGACAAATGGATCTCCCTGGGGACCAAACAATCCTTGTTTGGATTACTAACCCTTTTGGGCCAAACAAGCCTAGCCAGACATACTAATCCCCCTAGGATTGACAGGTATTTAGTATGGCTTACTAACCCTTTCGGGCCAAACAAGCCTAGCCAAACATACCATCCCCTAGACTGACCTACTCACCACTACATCCAACATCTGTTGTAACTTCCTCTTTCGAGGGAGGTCCTTTCAGACCAAACCAAGCTTGTCTTGGAAGTATTCAAACTTTACACGAGCCAGAGGCTTATTCAACACATCTACTACTTATTCCTCAGAGGGAACATACTTGAGCTTTACAGCTCCCTTCTAGACCATATCCCGAATGAAATGATATTTGATCTCAATGTGTTTCGACTTATCATGAAATATGGGATTCTCTGTCATCTTGATACAACTCTAATTATCACACAGGATATCAGTGACATCTATCTCTGCATCGAATAATCCTGACAACATCTTTCGAAACCATACTGCCTCACTGCAGGCTGAACATGCTGCAATGTATTTTGCTTTTGTTGTACTAAGTGCAATACTAGTCTGCTTTCTACTGAACCAAGAGATCATGCCAGATCCCAAACTGAAACAACATCCCGATGTACTCTTTCTACATTTGGCACTTCCACCCCAATCTGAATCTACATATCCATGCAACTTGATCTCTCCACTAGATGTATATCTCAGCCCATAATCTAAATTTCCCTTTAGATACCTCATCCCATGCTTTGCACCAATTAGATGAACGTGTTTAGGATTCACCATGTACCGAATTAATGTGTTTACTACAAAACATATATCTGGTCTAGTATTGGTGAGGTACATCAATGAACCAATGATCTATCTATATAGTGTGACATCGACAACTTCTAAGGTATCGTCATTCAATAACTTAAAAATAGCAGTCATTGGAGTGGTCATAGCTTTGAAAAATAGCATTCCAAATATTTTCAAGATTTCAATAGTATACTTTCCTTGATTTAAAAAAATCTCATATGAATGTTGCCATACTTCAAGACCTAGAAAGTAGTGCATCATTCTGAGGTCCTTCATTTCAAACTCTCCAGCAAGCCTCTTCTTACATTCGATTATTGACTTATCTTCACCTGTCAAGAACAGATCATCTACATATAGTAACAAAATTAAAACTCCATCTTCTTCAACCTTGTAGTAGAGGTTGGAGTCTGATTTACTCTTGGTAAATCCTAAGCTCATTAGGAGTCCATTGATCCTTCCATACCATGCTTTGGGTGCTTGCTTTAATCCATACAATGATTTCTTTAGTCTACATACATGAGTCTTTTGATCATTTATCTTGAATCTTTATGGTTGTTCGATATAGACTTCTTCTTCAATTATTCCATTTAGGAATGTCGTCTTTACGTCCATTTGATGTAGCTTCCCTTTCATGTTGGAGGCCAAGGCAATAACAGTCCTTATAGAGGTGTATCTTGCTACTGGGGAAAAATTCTCTTCATAATCAATTCCCTCTTTCTAAGAGAATCCTCGGGCTACAAATCTGGCTTTATATTTTTCTATACTTCCATCTGTTGAGTGCTTAGTTTTGAATATCCATTTAGAGGATACCACTAACTTGTCCTTTGGTCTAGGTAGTATTTCCCATACATAATTCTTCATAATAGATTGGTAGTCTTCAACCATTGCATCAACGCACTCCTTTTGTTTTAGATGGTTCTTTATCAACTAGATCACTCATCAAAGCCATGTAGCTCGGGTATGTCTTTGGCTTCTTCCTTTCTCAAATGGCTCCTTTGGAAGCACCAAGTCTTTTTGCTTCTTCAATTGCTTCATGAGCCCAGGTAGGTTTTCTCTTTCGAGAAATCAGTTCACTTGGTAAATCTTCAAGTAGATGGGGTTTAGTTACATCATTATCTTCAAGTATCGGGTCTTCTTCTTCAACACTGACTTCTTTAGAACTTTCAATAGTCTTGGGAGTTTCATGCTCCTCTTCATATTCCTTGTATTTTCTTGATTTCTTGAAAGATGAATCTTCATCAAATGTAACATCTCGGCTAAGCTCAATTTGATAGTACCCAGGGATATATATTCGATAGGATTTTTATTGTTCACTATATCCTACGAACAATCCTTTCTTCCCTGAAGGATCTAATTTTGATCTTTTCTCCTTGGGAATATGAATGTATACAGGACAACCAAAAATCTTAAGATGACTTACCTCTAGTCTAAGGTATTTCTCCATGTAATGTCCCAAATTTGGAATTGGGTCACAATGGCCAAATCACCTTTTCCATATTCATGAAAGTTGTCAAATGGATGCTAAAAGTCAAATAATTGCCAAGGAGGAAAATCACTAGTTTCCTAGGTTGGGGGTGGAAGCTTTGAGATTTGGAATAAGGGGGATAATAAATGATGTTTAGACATTATAAGGGGATAAATATTTAATAATTGATCTTATTAAATAAATACAAGAGAAAATGGAAGTGGCATTAGAGCATGAAGACACATGGAGACTATGGGGCCCACACAGCTAGAATTCCTATGTTAAATGGTATCTTTCTCTTGCAAATTTGAATATATGGGAAGTATAGTGTTTTTTTATGGATTATAATGTTAATATACTTGTCCATATACTTCATAGGTTGAATTTGGGATCAATTGTAACTTACATGGGAGAGGAAGAGCCAAATGGAAGTTTCATGGACACTTGGCTAGATTCCCCTTACATTTATGACAGCTATGACACCAATGATGGAGATTCTATAACAGTTATGACCCAATTCAGATATGAAGGCTGACATACTGACATACTAACATGTCAGGCCTCAATAGAGCATATTGGAGGTCGAAATTGGGAGTTGGAGAAGGCCAAGAGGCTCCTA
Organism: Pseudotsuga menziesii; assembly: GCA_001517045.1. Classification (NCBI taxonomy): domain Eukaryota; kingdom Viridiplantae; phylum Streptophyta; class Pinopsida; order Pinales; family Pinaceae; genus Pseudotsuga; species Pseudotsuga menziesii. The sequence goes on along the minus strand of LPNX011040810.1, from coordinate 995,516 downwards.
CTCAAATTTGGGAGAAGAGGGAAGGTGAAGAGAGAGGCCACATGGCATAGCATGAGCAGCCACACCAATTCGACTTGGGTTTGGTTTATGGATGGATTTGGAACCTTAGAATACCAATAATGTTTATAAAATACATGTATCATCCACGAGAAGAAGCTTTTTCTCATTTGTGAATTGTGAGAGCTAGTGGATGACTAGTTTTCTTGCTTAAGCCAATTTCGAGGGTGAAAGATTCCCATCCTAGTTGGTGTTTGGAAAGGCCACTTAGGTCTTTCATGGAGATTTAATGGAGTCTTCTTTTCATGTGTAAGCTACAGGAAATAATGTGTATTATTCTATTGCAGCTCTCTCTCTCAACTATTTCCAGTTTTCACACCATATTCATGCCAATGGAGGGATTGCGCTTTGGGTGAGCTATAGATCTCTTTGGGGAAGATTATAATTCTCATTATCTTATGTTCTGATGTATATTCTCTGTATTTCATGTTTATAAAACTCTCAAGTCTAAATACCCAAAAGAATTCATGTAAAAATGTTGAACAATGAAGAAATAGTGTCATTTCCCCACTATCTTGTTGTGAACCATTGCAATGCTGATGATTTCGAATTGGGAGAGCCTTTAATTGTCCATTTATGATTGGAATCAGTTCAATATTCTCTGTTATTCATTCTCAGAAATTTTCAAATCGAAATTCCCAAGAGTTGTATGTCAAAATGACTTTTAATGAGCAAACAATGACCATTTCCACTCCATTTTGATATATGCCATGGTAATGCTTATTGTTTTGAATGGAGGAATGTATCTATGATAAATGTATGATGGATGGACTGTAATTAATGTTCATTTCAAGTCTAATTTTCAGTACTTAAGCATCGGAAGCCATTTTACTCATTTTTATTGCATTGGGAGAAGATTTGGTGCATTTTCCCCAAGGGTTGAAATTGTGACTTGGGAGTTGTTTTGGAAACAGTCATAACAGACTGTATAAACTGAACCATGATTCATATGAGACTTTGAAAAGGTCCCTTACACATAACCAGCCTATATTCATAAATTCAAGTGACTTTGTGATCATTTGTGAATCCATTTCCGGCAATTACCCAGGGGGAATTGGAGCCCCAATTTGCTAGTAAAGACTCCTACTTTGAACAGAACATTAAAAAAGTTTGCAGAAGTAATTGGGAGGTAAAAAAGCATACATTAGCATGATATTTAAGTTATATTATCATTCATGTACCTTCAGAGAAAATTTAGAAGCATTTGGGTCAATTTGGAGGTCTAGACATCAAAACTAGTCAAGAGCCAAAATTGTGAAAAAATTGGAAAATTGGGCATTTTAATAGAATTCCAAAGAAGGGACATTACATGCTGGAGATGATTTCTTCTGGAGTTTTTTTCCCAAGAGCACTATGAGAGATTCGGTTCTGAACATATACTGTTGTTCATGCTGCTTCTTCGCATAGTTACATTGGGAGATCTTGGTCATGAATCATGGCTTTCGTAGCTTCCATGATAGATCTGTTCTTCCTTTCCACCACACCATTTTGTTGCAGATTGTAGGGAATGGTGAACTCCCTCTTAATTCCATCCTCTTTGCAGAAATCATTGAACTCATTCAAAGTAAATTCTCCTCCATTGTATGATCTCATAATTTTGATTTTCTTTTCCGAAAGGTTTTCTACTAGAGCTTTAAAATATTTGAATCTTTCAAATACTTCATCCTTCTTTTTCAAGAAGTATATCCAAGTCTTTCTAGAGTAGTCATCAATGAAGGAGGCATAGTAAGATTACCCACTTAATGAAGTGGTTTTCATTGGTCCTATCTGAGTGAATAATGTCTAGGATCCCTTTTTCCTTACTGTTACTTTTCAAAAATGGATTCTTGGTATTCTTCCCTTGTGCACATCCTTTGCACACCCCTTCATGTTTTACCTGGATTTCTGGTAAACCAGTTACCACCTTGCTTACAATTGGAATAGCCTTGTAGTGAACATGAGCAAGCCTTATGTTCCATAGCTCACTTGGATTGATGGTGCTAGTTGTTAATGCAGAATCTGTATGTCCCTTTAGTCTGTAGAGACCTCCTTCTTCAACTCCAATCTCTATTGCATCATTGATGTTTTTTCCTTTGGTCCGCATGAGTACTTTTCCATCGATAAAGGAAAATCTAAAGCCTTTCTTGTCTAAGGCTGAAATAGAGAGAAGGGTATTCTTTAGTCCTAGGACATATAGGACATCCTTCATCTTCATAGGTTTTCCAGAATCCAATTTATAAGATGCTTCTCATAGCCCTTTAATTGGATATTGGGAATCATCTCCAAGCATTACTTTATGTGGAGATTCCTTTTGTTCAAGGCATGAGAGTGACTCCTTGAAACCAGTCATTTGTTTGGAGGCACCACTATCAATCAACCAGGTATCATTCCCTAGTGAGACTGGTCTAGTTAGGGCAGAGATCAAAACATACTATTTACTAGAATCTTCATCCTTCTTTGTTTCCTCTTCTTCTCCTTGATCACTGTCTTCAACAACATGTGCTTGAAACCTTCTCATTTTCTTGAGTCTTTCTGCTTTCATGGGACAATTGATTGAATTGTGTCCTAACTTGTGACAGTTGAAGCATTCATAGCTTGAGAAATCTCTCTTGGGTCTTTTAAACCCTTGAGTCTTAGGAGGATGTTCATGGCTCTTTATTTTGCCTTTGGTATGGGCAGTTAAATCTTGATCCTCATTGTCATTTATCTTTTCTTCTCTGGTTGTTATTCTCTCTTCTTCTTGGACACATTCTTCCCATAACTTCTGGAATTTGGTTAGCTTTCTTCTTGAACAAATTCCTCGGATGAAAGCTTCCCAATCTCTTGGAAGGCCATTCAAGGTTGTCATTACAACCTATGCTTCTTCAACCATGTCACCGGTGGCTTCTAATTGATCCTTGATTTCAGATACTCTTGTGAAATAAGATTGCATATTTTTTGACTTCTGAGCTCTTACACCTTTGAGTTGATTCCTTGGGATCATCTTTCTGTTAATGTTCCTTCCTTCAAATAGACTTGATAGGGAATTAAACATTTCTTTTGGAGTCTCCATGGATGATACCTGAGGGATCAGGTTATCTTTGATTGAATCAAATATGATTGTATCCTTCTTGTGCTTGGCTTTAGCTTCAGCTTCTTCTGGTTCTTTCACTTCCTCTTTCACAAATTGATCTAGATCATTCTCTTGGAGGATGAGCATGATTATGTACTTCCATGCTCTGAATTTTTCAGCCCCTTCAATCTTTTCTTCTAGCTTGGTATTATTTTTCATCTTTAAGAAACTGAGAACCTCAAATGAAAATATAAAAGAATACTTACATGCAAAAGACAACACCCGATTCAAAGGTTCTAGGGTTTGGACTAGAAACCCTAATTTTGCAGTTGGGATCACACGTGGAGTGGAAAGATGGAAAAGATGCACCCTCATAAGGCGAGGTAGACTATATCTTCCTTTTTCTAAGATTGATGATGAAAACCCTGGAAAACTGAAACCCTAGTTTGTCCCAGCAGTAGTAACACGCCCAAAATTGAAAATTCTTGGATTTTAGTTTTGTCACCACATAAAGATGCGCCCTTCATAGGTGAGTTGGAGGATCCTTCTTTTCTAGTTGATCTGTTGATAGGTTTGTTAAGAACAACAAACCCTAGATGTGCAGTGTCTCCTTTCAGGGTGGCTCTGATACCATGTTGAATTTTCTTTAAAATTGTTTATATGATATCTTTAAACAATTAGCCACTAGAAGAACACTGAAAGAACAACATGCAAAAAAACATAAGAACACAAGAACACAAATATTTTTCTCGGGGAAACCACACGGGAGAAAACCCTGCAAAACTTCCTCGGTATAGAACTCAACCAGTGCAGTGTAACACTCAGACAACAGCTTCCTCCTTCTCTTTCTTGCACTACCACTTCTTTCTCTTGCTAAGAACAGCTTGAGTGAGTGAGTACAAATGAAGGGAGGCGCCTCCTATTTATATTCTTCTGTTGACTTGACCTCCTACTTAGTGGTGCCGACTTCACTAGCTACCAGGGACGACTTATCCAACTGGACATCACAAATAGCATTTATTATAATGACACTTGGGTACTAATGACCCGAGTTACATCCGGAGATTTGCATTGCTTCTTTTAATGGCTTTGACAAGACCAAACTCATATCCCTAGGGAAGAATACAATATTACTTGGAATATCTTCCGAAGTTACAATAAAAATAACACTAAACACTAGGAGGCTCATCCATACTCTCATTGGAATGTGCAAGCACTATTGGATCAACTTTAATTAAGCCACTCTCTCTCCTCCCTCTACACAAAGTCCTCAAACTAAATAAACTATAATCATTGATGTTACATTGTTGACCCTCAAAACTCTCCATTGTACATTTTCATACAAGAAATTGAAAGAACATTCTTCTTCAAAATAGAAACCAATAGAACATCACTCAACTCAACAACATCACTTGAAGGCATCTAAAAAGAATTCAAACCAACTCCTCTCAAGATAAGCATCTTCGTCACCAAGATCCACACTCATGCATCCCTCTTGCTCCTAAAACCCACTAAATAATGTCTTGTCATATTTCATATGTCTTGAATCCAACAACCATTGTACATATACCATCCACCACAAGACACAACTTTAAAGGATAAGCAAGTGATCATGGAAAAGGAAGTCTCAAACTAAGAGGAATCCTCCTCTACACTAGCTACAATCATGACTCCAACTTGTTTCACTCCATTTCCCTTCTACTTCATTGGAGATTGACTAACATAGTGTCACATCTCATGACATTGCAAACACATCACCTTACTCAATTCCTTTCCTACATATGTACCTTCCTTCTTCTTGTAGTTATTCTTGTTACCCTTCTTCTTCCTATCGATGGGACCAAACACATCTTCTTCCCCTCTTTTCCCTAAACAATACTACAACATGATTTCTTCCTACACAAGATCAGTCCATGGCTTTGCAAACTTTAGTAAGGTCTCAAGTTCCATGATTAAAACCACAACACACTCAAATAATTATACTCATAATAAAATTAAATTAAATTAAATTAAAAAAATGGCAGTATAATCATACTAGGTACATCTTTAACATTTTACTTGTGCCTTAAATTCTTATAGTTGTGTTACTATAATTGTTGTAAAAAAAATTGAATTGATGCAATTTGCACCATTAAAACCATGTAAGTTCAAATTTTTGAATGTCAATTTGTCTTCTTTAAAATAGACCAACACCAACTATAAAAATGATTTCAAGTCTTTTTTCCAGAATACATATCATCAATGTACTTCTACTTGTCACATTTATTTTTTGTCAAAATGTTTACGTCATAATTGATGCATCTGTGACTCTAATAACAACATAAACCCATATTGTTTGGGAAATAAATTTATAAACAAACAAAAAAATAAGCCTAATTAGTCCATTGTCACATTTGACCTGCAAGTTGCGTTTCTACTAACTTTGATGCATATTCACAATTTAAACATTTGTTTATAGAGTATTTTTGCAAGATTCTTAAATCTAAGAAAATACATGCATCTACTCTTGAAACATATATTTTACAAACATAAAGATGGTTAAAGACAATTTCTATAAGCTAAGAAATAAATTATATTAATTTGAAACTAATAAACTTTCTCATTTTCAAATGCAATTTTGTTTCTTGTTTAACCACTCATCTTCTTGCCCAACTTTATAGATTACAAAATATCATGACATTGATCAAAGCGTCTGGTTCATTTTAATTGGAGTAACAAATTATTATAAATAAATAATTATTATGTGAAACACTATACTTTCTCCACCTAATGATAAAGTAGACAATAAGGTAGAATAAGTTAATCACAACTTTTTACATTCTTTATGCAATTTAAAATCACTAAATATTAACACGATATCATTAAGCAAATTAAATGCCACTGTACATTGAATAAAATATATACATAAGATATAATAGAAAAATAAGCATAGTTAAAATATCATTAAGGAAATGCCACAACACATTCAACAAAGTATATCATTGAGCTAAAAGAAATCATAGTTAAATTACAATTCATTATTATTTTTATGTTTAAAGATGAGTTAGCTTATTTGAACTTTAATTTTAAACTTATATGTGGATATAATTTCTTATATTTATACAAATACTTAATTTCTTAGCTTTTTAAGATGAGTTGGTTTATTTGAACTTTAATTTTATTCTTATTTTTTTTTATGTAAAACATTAAAAGAAAAGATGCCATAGCTTTAAAAAAACTAAATGATAATAACATAAATGTTGAAGATGCCCAATTAGTATTTGCGGTTTGCTATTGACTTGATATTTGCATTCAATTTTATTATTTCAATATTTATATACATTTTTATAATATAATTATAAAAAAATTATACAATATGAAGCTCATAAAGCTTCATTTTCATCAAGAATCAACATGTGGAATGAAGTTGGTTTGCATAGTCAAACTTTAGTTGTCTCACGTGCCTTGAGAAAAGGGGAACATGTGTGACAACACACATAAAATCCTTTGAAACTCTCATGGCTATTCATACAGGTAGACTCATAATTTCTATGGTGCATTCAAAGCTTCCCAAGTGCATTTTTAGCACCAAAAAGGTTCAATTTGGCTTCTACTAGGTACTCAGGCATTCAATAAACCCATCTTTGTACCTAAAGTCACTTCATGGATAAGATCATTCACACCTTGACCCGACCCTTTGAAGACCTCCATGTTGGCTATAAAAGGAAGCCATGGGCATGCATTCCACAAGAAAAAGTTAGAGGAAGGTATGTTGCAAGAATTTGCTTGAAGGAACTCTCTTTCATCCACATTGTTACTTGCCATATATACCCCAGGGGCGGATCTATTCTAATTCTAGTTAGATCCTGCCCACTTTATTGACTTCCTAGATTAGTAACTTTGCCTTCTTGCATATTTTTTCTTTATACTGCTTTATTCCAGCTTTTCAGTGGATAAGGTAAAGCTAATCAACTAGAAAACTGTTATCTTTTGTGGCCAACCCATCCTCCATGATTTTATATCCAAATTCCATGATTAGCATGTTTTTCCATCACTTGTGACAACTCACTCATGGTTTATCCAATTCGTGAACTCCTTGACTGATTTGGAAAGTGCTTTAGTCACCTATGGGGGTTTATCATATTTTAGTAAGTCTGATTTATGAGCTAGCATGATTTGTCTTCTAGCAACTCTATTTTCCTTTATAAGGATGTATTACTATTGTAATAATCATCAATTCATTTGATCAATAATACATGGAAATATTTATGGATCATTCCCCACTTTTCTTCTATTCGGGCTCATTATTCCTCTCTCTATTTTCTTCCTTGTGCATGCGTGTGAGAAATATCTTGTAGCTAGATCCTTATCTTGTGTTTCCACATGGTATCATAGCCTCAATTTCTACATGGTATCAGAACAAAGGTTGCTCAATCTATAAAGCTCTACATCAGAGCTCTCATGTTGTCAAGTTCTACAAAATTAAGGAGCTATCGGTTCTCTACATTAGAGCACATTCGGTCTCTTATCCCTCTCTGAAGAAGAGCTTGAATTAAGCTTACAAGTTCTTCTCCTAGTTTTTATTTGTGTAGTTTGCAGAGAGTATCTTCAAGAGTGCATCAGCTTCTTAGCATGGATTCCTCTTTAGTTATGATCCTGACTCCCTTCATCTATCATGAATGGAAAGCCAAAATTGGCATTATGTTGTGCAGTAAGTGACTCTATAGAGTTTCTTTGGCTTTAGAGAATGAGCCCAATGCTATTGTTGAAAAAGCTAAGTGGCATAATAGGTTGGATGAAGCTTATGGATTGCTTTGTCTCTATTTCTCCCGATCTTCTTTTTCATCTAAATGGTTTGACCACTCCAAACCAAGTATGGACCAAACTTAAATCTCTCTTTGGAGTACAAGATGAGATAAGAGCGCATCAATTGGAGAATGAGTTATTCTCATTGAGTCTAAGCAGTTTGGATTCCATTGAAGGATTCTTCACCAAATTCAAGTCACTTGTTATATTTCTCAAGCAATGTGGGATTGATAAGAAGGAATATCAATAGATTATTTCCATTCTATCAAAATTGGGTTCTTAATACTCAGTTTTTGTGTCAAATTTTCATGTTATTAGGTTTGCTATTTCTAATTGGAAAATGCCTTCTTTGAGTACATTCTTTGATTCACTGACAAAGGAGCAAGATAAATTGATCCATATGGGTGCTCTTGGAATCTCCAAGGGGAAGGATCATTCTCTTATAGTTCAAGGAAGTAAGAATGCAAATTCAAAAGAGAAGCAAATAGTGAAAGAGAATAAGCCAAAGTCAGATAATGAAGATGAAAGATCAAATCTTACTGATGAAGGTTCAATGAAAAAAGTAAAGAAGAAAGGGAGCATATCCAATTGTTGTTATTGTAGCAAGGGTTTTCATCATGAGAAGAAAATTTTCAAGAAGAATATGGACATCATGTCTCAGTTACTTGAGAAGCATAACATTCAAGTTCCATATGAACTAGAGAATCCTGTTGAATCCTCATAACATTGTCATAGTGCGCATCCCAAGGTAATATCAACTATGATTTGAGTGCCAAAGTTAAATTATTTGCTCACATATCTGATATAGATTCATTTCTGATATATCAGAATCAGATATCTCAGTGTCCTTGAATAATTCACCTATCATTCTACTAGATCCATCTCCCAATGATTGTGTTTTTTCGCTAGATCCTGACTTGTCTTTGTCTATCTCCTCCTCACCCTATTCAAATGATTATGAATCTGATTTAGAAGTAAGTTTGTAGGATGATATGCATGTTATGACATCATCCATACATTTGAATACTCCTGAGAATATACAAATCCCAAGCTCACTAGTTGATTCCTTATTGATCTCCTATGCAGTGTTATTTATATCTAATGGTTTCAATTCTTCTATGTTTTTCACTGGTTGGTTATACATGACATTAGTCATCCTTGGACTTATGTTACACATCTTTGGATATGATCTAAACATCCATGGTTCATATCTCAATTCCATTCATCATTCAGATTTACACATCCATCAGTTTTCCCTAATTTCTCATCATTTTCCTACTCTATCCCCATATCCTCATCTAGACACTAAACCTTTGGTCTTTGATTCTCCATATGATAATATTTCTGATATTTCAGTCATTTCAGCCTCATTTTATATTTGCAAAGGTGCTACAGCAGTTTGAAAAGAAGATGCATGGCCCACTTCACCATTTTACAGCTATACAAGGAACTGATTGTGTTGTTGATGTATTGATTTTTCTACTCCTTGGGAAGGAGTATGCACATATGTCTTTTCCTTTCTAGGTTGTGTTTGCATATCAGAGTATGATAGCATCAAGAAGCATTCAGGTAATTCTCCTTCACCATTAGATGATGAGCTGCAAGTATTCTCTCCCCTTCTTTCTTGCAGATACTACACACTATAGCATGATCATAGAGTTTACAATTTCTTCATCAAGATCATTAGGAAGCAGTTCAACCAGCTCATTCAAGTGAAGAAAAATATATAAAGAAGACATGTTGTTCAATTTTGTTCCTTTTTCCTTTCTTGAGGGAGGATTTTCCCCGTGTGGTTTTTCCTCTTTCCTCACTTTTCTGTACATAAATAATTGTAAAGGGTGACCATAGCCTTGTTGCTAGGCCTTATATGCATCTATATTTGTGATTATTTCAAATACTCCGTCATAAAATCAACCTTAAAAGGGGGTGTTAGGATATTATAAACCCACTCAATACTTAGGATAACAAATATTAATCATTTTTGGTTAATTTCCCATGTACTAGCCTAGATAGTTGGCATCCACTTGCACCACTTGGTCAATACTTGCTATATATGTGTGTGTGTGTGTGTGTGTGTGTATACATACACACACACACACACATATATATATGTATGTATGTATGTATGTATGTATGTGTGTGTGTGTGTATATATATATATACACATACATACATATATATATACACACACATACATACATGTATATATATATATATATATATGTATGTATGTATGTATGTATGTATGTATAAGATATATATATATATATATATATATATACATACATACATACATACATACATACATACATATATACATATATATATATATACATACATACATACATACATACATACATACATACATATGTATGTATGTATGTATGTATGTATGTATGTATATATGTGTATATATATATATCCCAGAAGTGGCTTTATTTCAGATTCTGGTTAGATCTTGTCCACTTTATTGACTGCATATATTAGTAACTACGCCTTCCTACAAATTTTATCTTTATACTGCTTTATTCCAACTTTTCAATAGATAAGGTAAAGCTAGTCAACTAGGAAACTGCTATATTTTGTGGCGAACCCATCCTCCATGATTTTCTATTCATATTACATGATTAACATGTTTTCCATCACTCATGACAACTCACTCATTCTTTATCCAATTCGTGAGTTCCTTGACTGATTTGGAAAGTGCTTTAGTCACCAATGGGGGTTTATCATATTTTAGTAAGTCTGTTTTATGAGATAGCATGAGTTGTCTTCTAGAAACTCTATTTTCCTTTATAAGGATGTATTACTATTGTAATAATCAGCAATTCATTTGATCAATAATACATGGAAATATTTAAGGATCATTCTCCACTTCTCTTGTTTTCAGTCTCATTATTCCTCTCTCTATTTTCTTCCTTGTACATGCTTGTGAGAAATCGCTTGTAGCTAGATCCTTATCTTGTGTTTCCACATGGTATCAAAGCCTCAATTTCTATATTTAGTTAAAGAGCAGTTACTGAGAATTAAAAGGAACCTCCCAAAGGGAATTTTGGTTGCCCCTTGTAAGCTACATTCCATACTATTGTATTCAAAGCTTTTTCAATGGACATTAATGTAATACCCCCGGTTTTGACTTGGAATGTATTAATCAAAATTAAGTAAATGATGTAAATGTTCTAGTATGGATTCCTAGTGCAGAGATCAAGGCCAAGGCCCAACTAGTGAATGACTTGGCATGTATGATGTAAATGTTTTTATTTGGACCGTATGGTTGGTTTGTCATGCTAACCCGAAATGTATGTAAATATTATGTGCATAAATAATAAAATGTTCCAAGAATAGCTGTGTAAAGAACATTAGAGGGGATATGCTTCCACCAGAGGGGAATAGAAAAGGGGGGCTATGGGAGACTGCATTGAGCTGCAAGAGATTATTTGAAGGCTCAAAAAAGTTGTGACAGGAGTTGTGAATCAACCGAAAGGCAGTGGTACAGAGGTGTTCATAGGAGAAGAAATTGGGATAGGTTTCTAGGATGGTGGTCATTGGAGGAATTGTTGGGACGAAAATGACTTTAGGTGGTCTCTTCGTTCTATAGATGGAGCCGCAGGAGGTGACACTGCAGACGCTTATGAGAAGACACGTGAAAAGAAGAGTTGCGAAAGGAAAGCTATGGTGATGACAATTGGGGATTCGACCAAAATGAAGTCTATGGTGTGCTTTGTATGTTTAGGGATTCTTAGGGAGCTCATCAAGTTGGGCACTCCCACTAGTTCGGTTGTTCTGCAGACTCCACCCTCTTTGTAAATGTTGTAACAATTGTAACTTTTTTTCATGTATAAAATATCGAGGTGTTAGGCTCACCTGGGTTCGAGGAGCCTCCTCTATTACATATTGGCTTCTCTTGTGCATGCTTGTATATTTGGTTAAGTGTTGGCACATGGCTAACTAAACGAATAAGTGTTTAAGTAAGAGAACAATAGGCAAGCAAAAGGGTAATCGGCAGGAAGGTGCAGTCTCTCGGTAGGCTCCCTAGTTGTCTAAGCCCTCGAAGGTAGTCTATCGGTAGGATCCCTAGTTGTCTATGCCCTTGGGGTGCCTCCGGGTAGTGCTGCACAACCCAGTTGTATGTCATTTGAAGACGGACGTGACCAAGGTCCATGACACCTGGGGTCTTAACTATTTCAACCTTATTTTGTTGGAAAACTAAACATCCTGCCATGAACCTTTAAACATCATATTTAAGACTTTCCCAAAAGAATCCATTCTTAACCTTGTGGTATATTTTTAGGAATCTTGAGTGCCCACCTATAAGAGAGGTGTGGAGTTCCAAAAGCATCTTTTGTTTGAGTTGGTATTTTTAAATATATATATAAGTGATCCTTATACCATAGTGAATCAATTTTCCACACAAATGTGTTTGATACACTACGATCCTTTTGTAGCTTTTAAATGAGTTTCTACAGGGCATTCTTCATTCTTCCTTGCTACTACTACCCAATCGGGTTGTATAATCAAAATGGCATAAAGTAATGCCTCAATATCCTCATCTTTTCTATAGAGACCATCTACCACCACATTATGTTTCCCTTTTTATAATTGATTTCAAAGTTATATCCGAACATCATGGTTACCCATTTTTTTTGCTCTTTTAAACATAGTCTATGTTCCAAGAAGTATTTAAAACTATCATGATTTGCTTTGACCTTGAAGTGCCTACCTATTAGGTAAGGACTCCATTTCTTAAGTGCATGTATTAATCCCATCATTTCCTTATTAAAAATGGGTTTCTATAAGTTCATTCACTTTATTGGTCGAATTTTGAAGGCAAGGGGTTGTCCTTCTTGTATTAGATTAGTACCGATTCCATTTCCTAAGGAATCGCATTCCACAATGAAGGTTTGTGTGAAGTCTGGTGTAGTCAAAACAGGATATTTTCACATTGCATCTTTAAGTTGTTCAAATGCTTGAGTTTCCTCTGAAGTCCATGAAAATGCTTCCTTCTTCAATAATGTTGTTAGAGGTGCTACTATTCTTCCATAGTTATGAACAAAGTTGCAGTAGTACCATGTCAAACCTGAGAATCCTCTAATATTGTTCAAGTTTTTGGGAATCATCAATTCAATCATGGATTTAATTTTTTTAGGGTATACCTTCACACCTTCATAAGATACAATATGACCCAAATACTCTACCTCCTTTACATCAAAGAAAAATTTGGAAGTTTTTGCATATAGTTGTTGCTCCTTTAGTAGTTGTAGCACCCTGTCAACATGTTGAACATGTTCTTCCAAAGACTTGCTACAGATTAGTATTCATTAGAAAATACTAACACAAGTTTTCTAAGGGCTTGAAAATGGAATTCATAAAACCATGAAATGTGGAAGGTGCATTCGTAAGGCCAAAAGACATGACCAGAAATTCATAGTGACCTTCATGAGTTTTCAATGTTGTTTTTGGAATGTCTTCTTCATTCATTCTAATCTAATGATACCCTAAACAGAGATCCAACTTTGTGAAGTAAACTGCTCCATGTAGTTCATCTAACAATTCATCAATGATAGGAATGGGAAACTTATCTTTAGTGGTGATCTTGTTGAGCTCTCTATAATCTAGACACATACACCATGATCCCTCCTACTTGTGTATCATTACCATTAGTGCAAAATAAGAACTTTGGCTAGGCCTAATTATGCCAGCCTCTAACATTTATTCAGCCATACACTCAATTTCTCTCTTTTGGCCATAGGGGTATTTGTAATGCTTGATGTTATGAGGAAAACCTCCTAGAATTAAGTGAATAGAATGATCAAAATCTCGAGTAGGTGGAATACATTTTAGAATATCTCTAAATACCTTGGAATTCTTATCAATGACCCTTTGGAAATCCATGTGAACAGGAGGATTATATGTTTGAACATCTAATGAGCATAATTCTACAATTACACCTTGATGTCCCTTTTTCAACAATAGTGTCATACCATGAAAGCTTATCCCCTTGCTTGTCTTCCCTATGATACCTGTTCATTCAAATTATTTTCATTCCAATAAGATTCCATTTAAATTTATTGAAATTAAAATCCACAATTCCCAATTATTGTAACCATTGAAACCCTAAGGCAACATCAACAACACCCATTGTAATAGAAAGCATAGGAATATTCAATGCATATCCCCCATAGTAAGATTGATATTATGGCATTTCCTTGAGCAATTGACAGTTCCTCCATTTGCAATCATTACTTGAAATTTTGGTGTTGTATATACAAAGCAATTGGGATCTTTGGCTAATTTACAATGAATGAAATTATGAGTACTACCAAAATAAATCGACATTGTTACTTTTTTTATTTTTGATATTGAGATTTTGAGGAATGCTAATTCTAGCCAATGTGTGATAATATACTATGGGAGAAATCTCTTCAGGAGTAATGTCTTATATTTCTTCATATGGATATGGTCTATTCTTTTGCCTCTTCCTCTTCACAATCTATATAGAATCATTTCTTCTCACCACACGTTTGTCCCTTACTATACTTGCTTTAACAATTAAATCATAGACATTTTTCTCTTCTTCCTTCTAGTTGTTAAGGTGACAACCTTTGAGATGGATTCTAAGAAAGAATATTATTCTCTTTATATGTGTTGGAGGTGGTTCTTGTAGTAGCCATTGCCATGATTTTACTTTCCACCTTCCTTACCAAGATGAAAGCCTTCTCTAAGGATGTTGGTCCAAAGATGTGTACCTCATTTTGGACGTTATTCTTCAAGGTTCCAATAAGAAGATCCAACAATTTATTATATGGTATTCCATCCACTTTGAAACTCAACTTTTGAAATTGTTGAATATGCTTGCTTGCTTGACCCTTTTTGCCTTAGATTTATCAATTGGGTAAATAAGGCATTACTCTTAATGTCAGCATGATATGATATCGATTCTTTTGAAAAAATGGAACAAGAAATAATGGATTTATTTTTCTATTCACAAAGCCATTGGTACCACACAAACTACTCAGGTTCTAAATATAAATATGCAATATGTACCTTTTGGAGATTTGCCACCTGGTGTATATCAAAGAATTGCTCCATTTGGAATATAGATGTTATGGGGTCCTTTCCATCAAAATCCCTCATGTCAATCTTGGGGAGTTGGATACCCCTTGGGGACCATCCCTAGTTGCTTCCATTACTAGAATAAATTCTTGTTGGAATATTCTTATTACTGGAAGTTTTCTCAACATGGACATTATCATGAGTACCATGGAACACATCATCAGATGTAGGGAGATTATCCTTTGAATTTTCTATGGGATTAGCAATATTTTTCATATTTTCCTTGATATTTGTATCCATATGTCCCATCATCTTCTTCATTTTCCCCATCCTTTCCTCTAAATTAAGTAAATCAACAGTTCCACGGACCCTTTAATCATATCTTCCAACTTGGACACTCGAAAAGATAGGTCTTCACTTTCATCGTAGGTTAACGATAAATCCTTGAGTGGTTTGATTGGAGTGTGATTTTTTCCACTTCCTTTTGGTGGCATTTCAAACAATATAAATATATATCACACCTTGTGTTCACCTCAAATAAATTCTTCCACTAAAATTTATTCAAATTTAAAATGTTGTACCTTTTTCAAACCCTAATTTGAAGATTGATTTCATATTTGACTTTTCAACTAAGGAAACCCTAAAATTTTGGCCTCTATGAGTCTAAAATATTGGCTTGCGGTATCCTTATATGTCCAATTTCTAATGCCACAGGTTTCATTAAAATTGGATGTCCAAAAAAAAAGTTGTGACAATTTTCCTAACACTTGTTATTTTTGGCCTTCTAGAAGAGCGAGAGTGTACATACTGGCACGTGTCCAATTTTTTTAATCTAATTATAAAATTGCTACCTAATATAGTGTGGTATGTCTTATTTCTGACATAATGGGTCTCACTCAATTTGGATCTTGCATGCTCCAAATACAACCATTTTTCCATAACACATGTTTTAGACTAGTCTTTTTACTAGTAAGAAACCCTAACTTCCATTACCTATAACTTCAAACCTATAATGAGTCAAGATATGAAACTCATACAAAATTTTCTTGGTATGTCCTCTAAGTCCCCTGCAATAGAACAAAAATTATATCAAAAATGCCAAGATGACTCGTTTTGGAATCGTCCAAGCTCTGATACCAAATGTTATGCAATTAAGTCC
Organism: Pseudotsuga menziesii; assembly: GCA_001517045.1. Classification (NCBI taxonomy): domain Eukaryota; kingdom Viridiplantae; phylum Streptophyta; class Pinopsida; order Pinales; family Pinaceae; genus Pseudotsuga; species Pseudotsuga menziesii. The sequence continues at coordinate 979,431 of LPNX011040810.1, read as the reverse complement.
CAAAGAGCATGAAAAGAGAATAAATATACCCAAAAGAGTAATTCATGCCTTAATAATGAATCAAAGAGATGAATATCAAGCCTCTTTCATCGGGAAACCTCCCTATACAATATACTAAGTACACAAGACAAGACAAGTTGAGATTATTCAAATGAAAAGTTCTCCTTCCTATATATAGGAGACAAAGAGGTATAATTACAACTAATGGACCCAAGCCAACATAGCTAATATAATAATATTAATGACCATTACCACTAATAGACCCAAACAAACATCAATAATATGTAATGAGCCATAATATAGGGGGTAATGTGGCAACATTTACAGCTTAACATATGGTTGAGTGAGACCCTTATAGAGATTTGTATGAGAATGTGGATAAGTATAGAGAGAATAACTAGTTGTGGGTGTTGGGCTCTGATCTACTGATGCAAATCAAACCTTAAATTAATATCAATCCGGGTTGGTAAACTTAGAGGCATATCCACGTATCAGGACTCAAAGCTAGACTTGTTTGGTAATCTAGTTATTTGTGAAATAAACCTACTGACAGATTAAAAATACTGTGTCTTGAAAATACAAAAATCCCTTTACAGGAACAGCTTCATTTGTTTTTTTTTAATTACACAGCAGTTTATATATAAAAGCAAATTGTGTGAAAACACTGAGATAATAAAAACAATTACAAATCAACCTTAACCCTAAGATATAGACTACAAGGCTCTGCCTAATATCCCAGCACTGAATAAAACAACCAATCATCAATTTCCCTTACGGGAAAGCATTCATGATGTATATTTGTTCTAAACACTTTATCATTAAATAAGCAGCAATGTACAGCATGATGAAAACGTGGTCTGGACCATTCCTTCAGTATCTAACCAATAAAATAACAGAGCTCATAAAAAATGCAAGTGATGTGCAGCACAATGGGATCGTAGTCTAAGCTATTCCTTCAATATTCAACCAATGAGATAACAGGGCTTTTTATAAAACTAATTGAAAACTAGTTTAACTTGTTCTACAATAACAAACTTGAATCCTACAGGAATTAAACATACCATTGGCACAATTTAAATCGTTTGCAACAATCCAAATCGTTGCAACAATCCAAATCGCATTCACTGGCAATAATTGGGTGCGCAGACTCAACAATGGGGGCCCTCCAATGCCTCGTTCCACACACACAGTTGAAGAATTACAGAACTTTAACTTTAAATGTATTCACCATAAAATCGATTACACAGTAAGAAAACCACGCAGTTCAGAAACAATATGCGTTTCTCCCAAATCGTGATGTCTTTCTTCATTGTTTTATGAAGTACTTATACAAATTTGAAAGAAAACTAGAAATGCTATAATCCTGGAAACTAATTAATGAACCTAGCCATCGAGATCCTCTATCAGATCCATGAGACTTAACAAAATCAAAACTGCCCTTCTTTTGTGCTGATTGGTAGCACAGGTGGTCGCCTTTGACTGTGGTTGACTTGACACCTATGAGAGCCGCATCATCTATCCGTTGGAAGTTCATACATCCTTGGACACTGAGGATCTTTTCTCCATATTCCAGTTCACACCTAGCTGGCCTGCAAATGCTCAATCTTGGAGACATTACGGGAAGTTAGGACATCCTGTAATCTAAATAAAAATCTTAGTTTAAATGCTTTAAAAATCTCAAAACTCAATTTATTAAAAAGCAATGACATTTATACCTCTTAACCAAAGTTTATGGGTGAACTTTAAAGCTTTACAAATCAGTATGAAGGTTTTATGAAGGAAAATGGAAGATATCTAAGTGACAAAAAGAGGTCAAAATGGTGCCCAACATCTCCCCCAAGAGGAAGTTGTTGCATGTCCCTATGCCAAAAATATTTGACCCTGTTTAAAACCAAAATTTTGCTGATGATCTTGCTTCTAATCTCCTGTCTGTGATGATGCATCTGTTGAAGCTCGAGATGCATAGAGGACCTTCAGTATTTCATACTTAGCTTTATAAACCTTCTTTTGCTTATACCACCTGTATGCACATTTAGAGATGCATGTCCTCTGAATCTTCAGCTTCCAATTGACTTCTCTTAACTTCTCATTCCTTTGTTCTAGTTCCTTTATTTCAAGTTTCAGTGTCTTAATCTCTTTATTGTTTGTAGAAGCCTTCTTTTTCTTCATTTTCATTGGAAGCTGCTCAAAATTAGTATCCATCCCCAATTATTCATGCTCTTGTGCTGAATCTTCTTTTTCCTCTTCCATAGCTTGCTGCTCTGAGAAAAGAGAAGCTGAACCTTTGGGTATTTCTTGTCTTGACTGCTTTTCTCTTCCCTTCTCTTGCTGATCCAAGAAGAGATTAATTTTTTTTGTTTGCTTGATCACTTCATCAGTGTCTTGGATATCATGTCCTATTTCATCTGCTGTATTTTCTTCTTGACTCCCCAAGGTTTGTATATGCTCCTCATCTTCCAATGCTGATTGGCTTCTAGCTTGCTTATACTTCCTTGGCTTTTTCTGGTAAGCAGTGAAAATCTGCTCTTGTCTTTGAAACTGTTTCTCTTCTCTTATCACACTCCTAGTTTGTATCCTTCTCTGAGGTTGTTTTGAACTTGCTGCCTCAGAGTTGTCTTCTTCATCAGTAATCAGCAACACCTCTTTCTTTTTCTTCTTCCCCTTTGGTGGTTTTGAGCTTGTTGCCTCAGGGTATGTTATCATCAATAATTCATCTTCTTTTAAACCTTCTTCAAGTAATTCTTCCTATTCTTCAAACTGATTGTGAACTAAAAATCCTGACCATGTCAAATTTTGCTTTTGTAACTCATGCTGGATGATGATTTTGATAAGTACACAGTGAAAAAGGCTTGTCATTTTGTCTTTTGGACGCCTTTGGACAGCCTTATCCATCTTAGTTAAACTCTGTAACAGAAAATAGGGCATATTGATCTCACATTCACCTTTTAAATGCTGCAACAGCTTGATGTGGTAAAGATAAACAATGTTGAACCTGCCCTCACAAGTAATAAATTTTTGGATAACATAAACTATTTCATCCCAGGGATGAATGAGCCAGCTTTGTGGTATCCCTTTCTTCCATTTTACTGACCCTGCTCTTGATCTACACAAAAAGGGTATCCATGCTTTTTCTTTGAACTGTTTAGTCTTAAAAAATCTTTCTCCTTGCTGTGGCAGGCCAGTAATTTGAGCTAAGATGTCTTCAGACAGTCTGAAGTGCAAGTTTCCCACTACAACCTTTTCTCCATCAAATGTCTCAGCAAAAGCTAGACTAACATGCTCATTATGCCCATCAAATTTTTCAAAGAAAGTTACCCACTGCTTATTTTCAAAAATCTCCATACAACTCTCATGAATATCAGTAGGATTGAACTTCGATGGTTCTAGTCTAGATGACATTTTGAATTTTAATGGGAAACAAGAAACTTCAACCTTTCAATCTTTAGCTCTTCCTTTGTTTTCCTATCTCTGAAAATGTAGAATTTCTGTTGGTTTTGGCAGAGTCTTCAGCAAAGAAAAGGGTTTAAGTTTTACCTCCTCTGTCTTCACTTCTTCCTGCACGATTTCTACAGCAATTGGTGTCTGCGCCCTTCCTGTAACCCACGGCCTCTTCTTACTGTAAACTGTCACCCACAGCAATCGATTTTGCAGAGAAGAACAATTTAATTCAGTCCCAGGAAAAATGACCAAGTCGTGGTCTCCAATTTCACCAATTCATAATGCAGGACTCAGGCACATTTATATGCTGTCGTGGGGCATATAACCATGTTTTTCTTCATCATTCCATAAACATGCCACTCCCATTCAATCATTTGCTCATGAAAGGTAAGGTTTTGATTTATGTTTTAATTCCTTTATATGCCCCAACGCTAAACAAGCCATAAAATATACTTTAGTTTCTTTGTATACCCAACGTTTTTAATAAACAAGTTGTAGAAAAGGAATTCTTCTTTTAAAGTAGATTTTTCTTTTGAGAATATACATAACCATCGATTTTTCTTTTAAGCATGGTGCACTAATGTATAAAAAGATATCTGAAATTGTATTTCTCAGTTTATTGCTCTAAAAACATTTCATTTTCTGCTGAGAAGGAGACCCTATTTATCTTTCTGCCAAGAAGAAGACCCTGCCTGTAGAATGCAGCATATATTTTGGCCACTTTTGAAATTTTCTCTTGGGTTTGATCCTGACAACCATCTTGACCCCTAGGGTGGGAAATGGAAAATAAATAGGCAGCTAGCAGAGACTATGAGGATAAAATGGGCAGTCAAGCTTACTAGGACAGGTAAATATGTCATCACTTTGAAACAAAGAACCATGAAACTTTTAAAACACAAAAACTGAAAAATTCTTACAGACTTTGCTTGATATCCCTGTATGATGAGCTTGCTGCTTGATGAAGCTGGTTTGCATTTATTTCTGATTCATTTCTGTCCTTCTGATGTCTTCTGTCTGCCATCTCAGATTCCTTCAGCTTTACTGAAAGTCAAGTCCTTCTGTAGATTACTTCTGCCTTACTGGAAGTCAGGTCCCTCTGCATTGTTAAAAATCACTTGTATTGTTGGAAATCAGGTCCCTTCTGCATATGCAAAAGGCTTGGAGGGTTCCAAGGAAGCATAAAAAATGCTTATCCCCCTCACAGGCCTACCTTTTGACTTGTCCTCAAGTCAAACAAGAAGTTTATTATTGGAAAGAAAACTATGTAAAAGACATGAAAGTTGAAAGAAAATTTTTTTTTAATGAATTTTCAATGGCCAGGCAAACCTGGTTTTCCATAGAAAATTCAAGTTTATATTGTGCCAGTGACCTGGTTTTCACAACTAAACCTCTTTTTTTCTTGTTTATATATATATATATATTGCTTTTCTTTTCTGTTTTTTTTTCTTTTTCTGTTTTTATTTATTTATAAGATCAGAGCAGCTAAGAAGTAAGTGAAGGAGAAACACTGATGTGTCTATCCAGCACTTCCATTTCTTGCTGTTGTGAAATCTGCTGTATAAAATCTTCCTTGTTGATAGGCTTGGTATACAGTTTGAGTCGATGGCCATTGACCACAAATTGACATGCTTCATCATCGATTGTTTGAAGTTTGACTGAGCCATTGTCATGCACTTCAACAATCTCATATGGACCAAGCCAGTGAGTGGTGAATTTGGATTTGAAGTATTTGAACTTTGAGTCAAACAATAGTGCCCAGTCACCGATGTGAAATTGCTTCTTTTTTATGAACTTGTCATGCCATTGAGCTCTTTGCTGTTGTATTAGAATATTGTGTTCTATGGAAGTTTGTCTCATCTCATCTAGTTGATTCAGCTAAAGTATTCTTTCTTGCTGAGCCTCAGAAAGATCCATGCCCAAATCTGCTGCTAACTTGAAGGTATGAATTTGAAACTCTATAGGGAGGAGGACTTGCTTACCGTAAACAAGCTGATAAGGAGAAAAACCAGTACTGTTTTTCCAAGTGATACGGTATGCCCATAAAGCTTCAGTAAGCTTAGCTGACCAGTCCTTCCTATGTATCTGAAAAATTTTGGTGATGATGCCTTCTAAAGTCTTGTTTGTAGATTCCACTTGGCCATTTTCTTGTGGATGGTAAGGGGTAGACTTTCTGTGCTTGATCTTGTACTTTTATGCTATCTCCTGCACTAATTTGGAAGTAAACTGGGCACCTTGATCAGTTACGATCTCTCTAGGCACCCCGAATCGGACAAATATCTCCTCAAAAAGAAAGTTTACCACAGTCTGTTATGTGGCTCTTGGTAAAGGTTTGGCCTCTACCCACTTAGTAACATAGTCTGTACAGACCAGAATGTACTTCTTCCCTTGTGATGGTGGATGAATTGGACCAATGAAGTCAAGGGCCCACTTTTCAAATGGTTTAATGAGGATTTGGGGATGGAGTGGCATTTCATCAGACCGAACTGGCCATCCCATCCGCTGACAAGTATCACAACTTCTAACATACCTCTTAGCATCTTTGAAAATAGAAGGCCAATAATACCCCAAATTGAGTATCTTATATGTTGTTCTTTTATCTGCAAAATGGCCACCACATGGTTCATCATGACATGCCTTTAAAATATCTAAAATTTCATCCTGTTGTACACATCTTCTTATAATTAGGTCATATCCTGTGTAAAAGAGATCACCATTAACCCAGATATGCCTAGCACTTTGTTTAATAATCTTTTTCTTTTCTTTAGATGTCATAGATGGTGGTAATTGTCCTGATGATAAGTAGTTAGCAATGTCAGCATACCAAGGAGTAATAACAGAAATTGCAAATAAGTGTTCATCAGGAAAACTATCTAAAACAGGAACAACCTCACCAGTATTATGTAAGCGAGACAGGAAATCTACCACTTGATTTTCTCGTCCAGGTCGATCTAGAACAGTGATATTGAATTCCTGCATTAATAACAACCATCTAGTAATCCAACCATTAGTGATAGACTTATTCATTAAATATCATAAGGCTGAATGATCTGTATGGACAAAAATTTCGTATCCAGTTATGTAATGACAGAACTTGTTTACAGCATGAACCACCGCTAACATTTCCTTTTCAGTGACTGTATAGTTTAACTCTGCAGGTGTCAGATTTTTACTAATAAAATAGATGGCATAAGTCAAAGTATGTTCTGTCTGGCCCAATGAGGCCCCTATTGCAGTAGCAGAGGCATCAGTGGAAATATGAAAAGGCAATGTCCAATTTGGTCCCCTTAAAATGGGAGCAGTTGAGAGCTTCTCTTCAAGTGTCTGAAATGCAGATTGACAATCAGTCTCCCAATTAAAATTTACATCCTTTGAAAGCAATTTAAACAATGGCAGAGCTATCTTACTGAAATTTGCAATAAATCTACGATAATAGCCTGCATACCCTAAAAATCTCCTTACATATGTTTGAGTTGTTGGTTCAGATAAACTTTCAATGATTTGAATTTTAGCAGGATCTACTTTTATTCCAGATGCAGAAATGTGATGTCCTAAAACTATCCCTTCAGTCATCATCATAAAACACTTTTCATTACTAAGGGAAAGATTTGAGTCAACACACCTTTTTAAAATTTTCTCCAGGTTTACCAAGGAATCTTCAAAGGTACTTCCATACACAGAAAAATCACCTATGTAAATTTCAACACACTCGTGAATCAGATCTGCAAAGATGGCCAAGACTGCCCTCTGAAAGGTAGCTGGGGCATTACATAAGCCAAAAGGTAAAACCTTGTAGGAATATGTGCCCCAGGGACATGTAAAGGTGGTTTTGTCTTGGTCTTCTGTTGCAATACTAATCTGATTATACCCACTGAAACCATCTAAAAATGAAAAGTATTCTTTTCCAGCTAAAGTATCCAACACTTGATCAATGAAAGGCAATGGGAAATAGTCTTTTAATGTTTCCTTATTCAATTCCCTGTAATCCACACATATGCGCCATTTACCATTCTTTTTAGGAACAACAACCAAGGGATGAACCCATTGGCTGTCGGAAATGGGGTAAATAAATCCTACTTTTAACAACTTCTGCAACTCTTCCTTGACTATTTCTTTTAGTATATGGTTCATTCTTCGTTGCGGTTGTCTAAGAGGTATGATTTTGTCATCTATATAAATGTGGTGAGTGCATGTCTCATGAGGAATACCTAGCATATCAGTGTACTCCCAAGCAAATGCATGGGAATGTTTATTCAACAAGGCAACCAATTGTTCTTCCTCTGATGTAGTAAGATGTGCACTTATATTCAACTGCTTTCCTGGACTGATTTCAATTGTCTTACTGTGAGTATCTGTGATTGAATGAACATTAAAGATATCATGAAGTGCCAATGCTAGAGAATGTACTGTGCAATTTTCCTGAAAATTATAACCTAAAACTTGATCGGCTACAGCATATTGCATATCTCTTAATTCTTCAGAAATATCAGGTTCGGCAATAAAATAATCTAACAAATCTTCGTGGTTTTCTTCCTGAAAATCAAAGAACTGATTGATACTCAGGACAGGCTGAATCACTTCTTCTTGTTGTTCTTTAGTCTCATTAATCCATGACAGCTGATCTAATGTGGAAGGTCTTTGGGCAGAAGGGTAAAGTGCAATTTGTTTTCTCTCTGTCCCATGTGAAATAAGCATACTTCCTGACCTACACCCTATGAAGGCATCTGTTGTTGCCAACCAGGGTCTGCCAAGAATCAATGGGTGACCTCCTAAGTTAGACTTTGGTTGTAGTACTATGAAATCAACAGGATACTCCTAGGAGTCTAAAGAAACAATGATGTCTTCTAAGACCCTTTCAGGTGTAATTTTAGACCTATCAACTAATTCCAAGACTGTTGTGGTTGGTCTGAGATTTGTCAAATGAAGATATTCTATTGTTTCAAGTGTCATAACATTAATGGGAGCACCTAGATCAATCAGCGTTTTTGGAATTGCAAAATTATTAATAGTAATTGTAACCATTGGGATCCCAGGATCTACATATTTTGCAATGAAAACAGTATTAGACATTAATCCTGCTAGATTGCCTACCACATGTATTTTTGATGGATCCTTCTTTCTTTTATTAAGGCATAATTCCTTAACTGCTTTAGTTGAAATTGGAATGTCCTTTATAGCCTACAGTAAAGGAATTTTGACATATACATTTGTTAACTCATTCAAAACATCAAAATCAGGTAAGGAAATTGAAGGTTTTTCTTTAACCAACCTTTCGGGAAAAGGAGGTGTATAAGATACTAATGTTTTTCCTTTTTGATTATGATTTTCTGACTGAGATTTTTCTGTATTTAATTTTTTTGGAATTTTTTCATTTTCTTTTTGTTCTTCTAAGATAACAGGAGATTTTTTTTGTAATTTTTTCCCAAATCTTAAATTGATATTTTGCAGTGGGAGGATTGAATAAGGGAGTGCCATTCCATCATCAACATTATACATAGGTCTGTCTGTTTTATTATTTGGATTTGAAATTGGCTGAGCTGGTAATTGTGTGGGCCGAGGTGGAGGCTGATTGGATGGCAATTGAAGCTGTTGAGGTGGTGGACCCAACTGAGGAGCCATGTTGTTGGGTTGTTGAAAAGATGGGACTTGGAGATGGGGCTTGGACTTGATTCTGCTGGTATTGGGGATAGGCTGAAGGTTGTTGATAAGGCTGCAAATAGGCCTGCTGATATGTCTGGTTACCATGGGCATAACCTCTCCAATTTGGAGCAGATTGGGCCAATGGAGGAGACCAAGTTTTCCAGGGCATGGGTGCACTCCATGAATTCTGAATAGGAGTTTGATCATTTGTATGAAATTGTTGCATAGGGTCTTGAGACATACCTGAGAATCGTGGCCGCCAAGGTCTTCATTGTCCCATAAAGTAGAGAGACTCCATGCTTTGATTCTCCTCCATTCGAGCTGCCTGCAATTCTTTCAATCTGGGGCAGTCATGAGTTTTATTATTAAAAGTACATAAGCCACAAAGTTCAACATCATTTAAAGGACATTCTTTTAGTGGGTGTTTCTTTCTACATTTAGGACAAAAGATAGACAAAGCTTGATCTTGCTGGTCCTGTTGTTCTTGTCTTTTCTTGGTTTTTGCTACTTCGACTTGTGTGCCCAAGGTACTCAATAAATCAGTCTTGAAATCTTCTAGCAGATTTCCAAGCTCAGCTCTAGAGATGCCACTGTTTGCAGATCTAGTTACTTTGGTAGCAATGTCCCTTTTTCCAGTCCTAGCTTTCCCTCTTGAATATTTCAGACATAAATCTTGTATCTCATCAAAAGGGAGGTAAGAAATGTCACCTTTTCCCATAACATTTAAAATATCTAAATACTCTTCTCTTATTCCTTTCAGAAATATTGTTCTAATCATCTCTGGTGTCAAAGAATTGTATTTAGATTTCTGTAGGTTATATGAAAATATTTCCAAATACTCCTCCAAGCTCTCATCTTCCTGTTGAGTCATTCCAAAAATGTCATCTTTTAGATCCTTTGATCTACAGTATGCCTGATATTTTCGAAGAAAGATCTTCCTCATCTCATCCCAGCTAGTAATAGAGTGCTCTCCTAAACCCATGAACCATTTCAAGGCAGCTTCTTTAAGGGTAGCAGGGAAAAGACGAAGCTTATGGGTGTCATCAGTGTATCCATAAGTTTGACACAAGATATCAAACTCGAATAGGAAAGAGTCAGGATCTTCAGAGGTCAGGCCATAGAAGTTTGGTAAGATAGATGGTGGGATATTCTTCATTTTTACCTCTTCCCCTAGGATAATGCTAGTGTCCAAAATGGGAAATTTAAAGGTGGCTTCCTGATCTCCTTCGGTTCTTTCATCCCTTTCTTGTCTCCTCTCTTCTTCCCTTTCATGTCTCCTCTCTTCTTCTCTTTCATGTCACCTCTCTTATTCTCTTCTCTCTTGTCTGCGTTTGTTTTCTATTTCCAGCATCCTCTCATATTCCCTTCTCTGTTCTGCAGTTGACCCTTTGGATGTTTCTTCCTCAGCCATTTTAGAAGTACTTACTGTTGAGATGAATCCTTTTGGAAAAGAAGGTCCTGTTACTTCTGTTTTTGGGGGGGTTTTAATAAATCTTCCTTTCTCGTCTCTTTGTCTTGACATAAAACTAAATCTACTCTGTGTTTTTGTTGAAATTTTTGTTTTTATCAGAGAACTAAAGTTCCTAAGCCTGCTTCTACAATGCCTCCCCAGCAACGGCGCCAAAATGTTGGGCTCTGATCTACTGATGCAAATCAAACCTTAAATTAATATCAATCCGGGTTGGTAAACTTAGAGGCATATCCACGTATCAGGACTCAAAGCTAGACTTGTTTGGTAATCTAGTTATCTGTGAAATAAACCTACTGACAGATTAAAAATACTGTCTTGAAAATACAAAAATCCCTTTACAGGAACAGCTTCATTTGTTTTTTTTTAATTACACATCAGTTTATATATAAAAGCAAATTGTGTGAAAACACTAAGATAATAAAAACAATTACAAATCAACCTTAACCCTAAGATATAGACTACAAGGCTCTGCCTAATATCCCAGCACTAAATAAAACAACCAATCATCAATTTCCCTTACGGGAAAGCATTCATGATGTATATTTGTTCTAAACACTTTATCATTAAATAAGCAGCAATGTACAGCATGATGAAATCGTGGTTTGGACCATTCCTTCAGTATCTAGCCAATAAAATAACAGAGCTCATAAAAAATGCAAGTGATGTGCAGCACAATGGGATCGTAGTCTAAGCTATTCCTTCAATATTCAACCAATGAGATAACAGGGATTTTTATAAAACTGATTGAAGACTAGTTTAACTTGTTCTGCAATAACAAAATTGAATCCTACAGGAATTAAACATACCACTGGCACAATTTAAATCGTTTGCATCAATCCAAATCGTTGCAACAATCCAAATCGCATTCATTGGCAATAATTGGGTGTGCAGACTCAACAATGGGGGCCCTCCAATGCCTCATTCCACACACACAGTTGAAGAATTACAGAACTTTAACCTTAAATGTATTCACCATAAAATCGATTACACAGTAAGAAAACCACGCAGTTCAGAAACAATATGCGTTTCTCCCAAATCGTGATGTCTTTCTTCATTGTTTTGTGAAGTACTTATACAAATTTGAAAGAAAACTAGAAATGCTATAATCCTGGAAACTAATTAATGAACCTAGCCATCGAGATCCTCTATCAGATCCGTGAGACTCAACAAAATCGAAACTGCCCTTCTTTTGTGCTGAGTGGTAGCACAGGTGGTCGCCTTTGACTGTGGTTGACTTGACACCTGTGAGAGCCACATCATCTATCCGTTGGAAGTTCATCCATCCTTGGACACTAAGGATCTTTTCTCCATCTTCCAGTTCACGCCTAGCTGGCCTGCAAATGCTCCATCTTGGAGACATTACGAGAAGTTAGGACATGCTATAATCTAAATAAAAATCTTAGTTTAAATGCTTTAAAAATCTCAAAACTCAATTTATTAAAAAGCAATGACATTTATACCTCTTGACCAAAGTTTATGGGTGAACTTTAAAGCTTTACAAATCAGTATGAAGGTTTTATGAAGGAAAATGGAAGATATCTAAGTGACAAAAAGAGGTCAAATGGTGCCCAACAGTGGGATAAGAGAGAGAAACATGTAGGTGTTTCCTTCACCCTGGTGGCCTCATAGCTCGGCTCAGGGGAGGCCTCTCAACAAAAAGAGTATATGTTGGACAGAGTGCCTATAGTTAGGAGGATAATCGCTCTTACACATCCAATTACTTAGATCTGCGTTAGATAAAGATAAGTATTATTTTATTGCACTGAGAGAAGCGAGGTGCTCTCATCCCAGTATGGGGGAGATCCTGTCACGTTAGTCACGTTATGCTAGCTGACATAACAAAAAAAAAACATTATGTTAACGTACATAAATAAAAATTATATTGTGGATTCATATATTTATATAATGTAAACAAAAAATAATATAGAGAAAAACATGTCGCCTAAATTATCAAATAATAAAACTAAAAAAAAAGTATTTAAAAGATCCATGTTAAACCCAGATTTACCAAACACTAAAGGGATAAAAATGTTTGAGGTGTAAATTTTTATGAACATTTAAAAATTTAAGATAAAAATAACTTACACCTAAAGAAATTGGATCCTTCTCGGTGCTTTCTAGATCCAGGTTTAAGATGGATCTATGCTGGTATTTAAATGTGCAATGTTTTTATTTTATGTATGTGATGATAATGTTGGTAAATGCATGTTAGATGTGTGTGGATAGAGTTTATTTCTTATATGTATTTTGATTATGCATCTAACACATACGTTTATATGTTATGAAAATTTTAATATGGATATGGGGTGAAATTTAGAGTCGCATAGTTAGTTAATGTCCCCTCACATTGGTTGGATTTAGTGAAGGGGACATTACAATTATCATTTGGTTGAAGATCATCTCTTTGTTTTGTTTCTATATCATTTGGCAAGTGTAATCTTAGAAATTGCTCTTATATTTGTTGTTATTTGTTTTATGGCTTCAACATTATAGTATGGGTCATACTAACCCACTCAATTATTGTTTCCTTGGTTCAAACCTAGAAGGAAAGGAGATTTAACTCACCATTGAGCCATTTTTCCCACAACAGTATTGGAGACTCCAATTTATGTTTTTCTTTATTTGATCATTTATAAGTTGTCTACTTTCTTTTCACTAATTTGTATATTGTTGCATGATCATACCCTTGGTGTTCATTTCCCTAACCAATGATTTTTGTAGGTCGCAGTTCATTTTCTTTTCATTTTTCATCCCACATTGTACTTGGTATCTATTCCAACTGAAATTGCATGAATATTGTTTTGACAATTGCATTGTCACTCTGATCATTTTTCTCTTAGTCGCACTACTTTACCATGTGACCATCGTAACCATATATTGCATTGTCACTTAGATTGTATGTTTGATTATACACACTTCGTTGTCGTTTGAAAACTCCTATTCTCGAGGATCACATAGTCACTCAAATGTGAGCACTAATTTCTTTGTGACTATAACAATGTTACGTTTAGTTAGCTTGGTTTCTTCACAATTGTAGTCCACATGGTTGTTCACACATTCTAAAGAATTTAAAAAACAAACACAATCTATTTTTCCTTCCTTGGTCATTAGAACACCTTGTTGAAATTAGTTAGGAAAATAAACCTACAACTTCCTTTTCTATGGCTTGGGATTTAAAGTTAACACTAACCTTATAGCCAGCGCTATATTAAACTGCATATGTCTTTATAAGTTTTAAATTTAAAAGGAATTATTAGTTTGGGAAATTTGGGATAAACTTGCATTGGTTTAAACTTTTCTCACTTTTATATTTATTTTTCAATGCAGTCTAGATTAGGCCACTCTTTGCAAAAACAAGGGCCCCACTCTTCACAAAAACAAGGGACCTAAAAGTTCTTTAAATTTTAGTATTCTCTTTGTCGTGCACCGTTAAATTGATCTTGGCAAATCATAGAAGACTAAGAGAGTGAAATACCTCCCTTTGCACATTTTGTTTTAAAGTATTACTTGCAATCATCAAATCACAATTAGGAAATTAAATTGGAATAACCCAGACATATGTTCACATCCTCTACCTTTATTTTTCCAAGTTCAATTGCAATTTTATTTTGAATGATTTTTTCTTCACATATGTTTTATCACTTGACTCACACATAAAGGGACCTAAAGAATCTTCTTAGTTAAACATGTTCTTCATCTTGCACTCATAAAATCAATTTTTAATGAATGAATAAATTTGAAAGGTTTGAAATACCTCCATTTTCACACAAAATTTCCAAACTTGGACCCTTTTAAAATGAATCAATAACTTAATCATAATCCAAATTAATTCCTCTATCAAGAGGTCACCTGACAAATTATAGTTTGAGTTAGGATTGTTGGGATACGCATCTGAATAATACCCATCAATCTCTTTCACATAAAATAGTAATTGAGAGAATTAATCATATTGGTAGACCAAGAAGGACAAAATAATATGTATTTACTACAAGAAACACAGTCATGAAGAACACGAGTGTATGACGAAAGAGAATGATCAGTTGAGAAGTCTTCTTTTGCAAAGAAAGATCAAAATCCTTGACTATCTTAGGAAGTCAACAAAAATTTTGAAAATCCACAAGCTATGGGACATGCACTTGTTGTTATCTTTTCCAAATCATTATATTCTTGTGTTATTGTATTAGAAGGTTCAAATTAAATCGATCCTTCCTTGTATCCATGCACCAAATTTCCCATCTTGGGATATGCACTAGTTTAGATCATTCATTCACTTGAGGAATAATGCTTTACAAATCTAGATGAAGAATTTGTTGACATTAATGAACATGTTGTTGTGGATCCAAAAAAATAGATCACTTCATGCACAACATACTTTTAAAGCAAATTGTGATATAGTTGAATATCTAATAAATACATAGTGGAACCACTTACATTCTCAAATTTCTCTTCATGCACTTCCCATCCATAGTTACATGGTCAAAACATGAGACCTACAATGTTTTTCATAAGCTACTGGAAATCCATATTAGAATGCTACCATGGAGGAGGAGCACCGGTCTCTAATGAAGTACCAACCTTGGAAGCCATATTCCCTACCCACTAGTACTAAACTTGCATGGTGCAAATGGATATCTGAATCAAAGTTGGAAACATATGGACACGAGATTAACCATGGTTAAAGGTGACTACCAAAGTCCACTCAACACTATTCTCTCTTTTTTTCCTAGGGGGTGGATTTCCCATTGGGTTTTCCCTACTTTTCCACTTTCAAGGGAGATTCATTTTTGTACATTGGTATGTAACATGGCTTTTATCGTTGGGACCCATTTGTTTGTACATCATACTCACCTAAGTTAGGCTTACCGAGGGGTGTTGGTGTACATACACAACTTAATTATTCTATTTGGCATCTCTAGGTGCCTAATGTGCTCCTATAGGAGTTAATATCCTATCTTTAGGGTTAAAATTGTCTCCTTAGTAAAATACCTAGTTTTTACATATTTGAGAACAATTACTAGACAAAATCCATAGAATTTAGGGATTTGTCTCGTCCCTGTAGTTTTTAGGGATAAATGCACCCCCACTAATTAGTGAGGGCACGTATCTTCTTATTTCTTAGTTTTCATTGGATTAAAGGCACTCTTATATGGGTTTCCTCCTTTTCTTGGATTTAATGTGCTTAAGTTAGGAATTAAGGCTTATTTAATTACTAATGGATGTTTTATCTCAATTAACTACCTAATTCACTAAATTAGGATAATTAGACTTTACTTTCATATGCATAACTAAGTTAACTACCCCTTTAGGTATTTATAGGGATAGCTAACCCTATCCACTCTTGCATGGCAAAGTTCCTCTCCAAGGAGGGTGCACTTGTGTAATCTTAGGCATAGAAGCACCTCATTGGAGTGTTCTAAGCCTAGTTACACCCTATTAGCAATTTCATAATCAATAATGCTTCCTTAGTAAAGACACTTGATCATTTAGGGGTAATTATTGTGGGTTTTCACTAGTATTCAATTAACACATGATATTTTCATAACATTGAACACCTTCAAATACCACTCACACAAACATATCACATATTAACACATTGATGTTTTTACATGGTTAAAACTGTTGAAGAGGGAAACAATCCATGACCCCAACCAAATAACTACTTAAGGTAATATATTGTGAAAAATATAAATAAATGGTACAATGAGTTTCTCACAATCGATCATAGAGAAAATAACCATACATGCTACTTAAATATAGATCATGGACTAATCGGGTGTTAAGCCATTTATTAATGGCCATTAAGATCAAGGTGAGGATGAACCATCATATCACTTTATGTCTAGAACATATCATGAATATCAGATTATATATGTACAAATGCATACTAATGCAACTAAAGAAACACTCTTTACCTAAACATACATTATACCAAGTTTCTATTAATTAACTCATAGGCAAATTAATATCCTAACACCCCATGTTAAGAAAAAATTGGGATAGGACTGAAGGATTTACAAAAGTAACAGTATAGGAGAAGGAAGGAGAAAGTAGAACTTATCCCCCCTTAATGAGAAATTCCTTAAATCCTAACATAGATAGAAGCTTAGAAAACTTTGCTTCTATAGGAGACTTTGTGAAGATGTCTGCAACTTGATCATCTGTAGGAAAAAATAACACTTGGTGAATGCAATTGTGAACAATCATTTTTGTTGAAGAGCATATGTAGCTTAATGTGCTAACTACACTAATGTTTAACTAGATATTTTGCAAGATTGATGGCACTCGGATTGTCACACCAAAGGGTATTCAGATGTTGCTGCTTGAATCCAAACTTTGAAATGACCTGCCAAAGAGATAAGGTTTCATGACTTGCATTAACTCTGGCTTGATACTCTGCTTCTGATGAGGAAAGAGAGAGATCTTGTTGTTTCCTACAAGCACAAGTGACAAGTCTGAAACCAAGATTGAAAACATATCATGTAGTAGACTGTTGATAATCAAAGTCACCGACCCAACCTGAATCAATGAAACTAACCAACAAAGGAGTCCCCCTTGAACTGTAATGAATCCCAAACTAAATTGTACCCAAGATATACATAAGTATATTTTTTGTTGCTTTCCAATGGATTTCATGGGGTTTTTTCATATCATGCGAAACAAGACCAACGATAAGGGAAATATTAGGATAGGTATGACTCAAGTACAAGAGATTACTAACTAGTTGATGATACAAGGTGGCATCTACTTCAGGTGAAGTACAAGTGGTAGAAATTTTATATACAGACTCGAATGGAGATGGGGCTAGTTTACAATATTCCATGTGAAAGTGACGAAGAAATTCATAATCATACTTAAAATTAGAAAGAAGAAATCATTTTTTGGATTGCGGGACTAGGAGGCGAAGAAAATAATGCAAATGTCCTAAGTTTATTATTTCAAATTTATTCTTAAGGTTATAATTCACATGGGTTAAAAATTTATGGTCACTACTAGTAAGAATAAGGTCATCGACCTAAAGAATAAGTATGATTACATGGTTTCCTTCTTACTTTGTATAGACATTGGGGTTAGAATGACATCTATAAAAACTAGTGTCAAGGAGAGAGCTATCCATTTTGGCATATTAAGCTCAAGGAGATTGCTTAAGGAAGTAGAGATTTCTTAAGGAGACATATAAGGCTAGATTAATTTTGAACATAGCTAGAAGGTTGTTCCATGTAAATTTCATCTTGAAAATATCCATGCAATAAGGTGGAATTGAAATCCATTTGATGGACCTCCCATTTATGTGAGGCAGCAAGGGAAAGAACAAGGTAGACGTTGTTCATTTTGGAGATAGGGGTAAAGGAGTTAGTGTAGTCAATTCCATCAACTTGGTAAAATACTATGGAAACCAACCTTGCCTTAAGTCTTTTAACACTTCCATCATATGCATACTTAGCGTGATATACCCATTTACATGTGACAAGTTTTCTTCCTTTCAGAACAGGTACAAGATCCCAAGTATTGTTTATCATTAAGGAATGATATTCTCCATCCATAGTTGTGACCCAATATGTATGGATTGAAGCTTCTACAAATGTCTCTAGATCATGATTCCATAATAATCATGAGCTAAAAGAAAAGAGGCTAATTGTAACGTGTGTGGACGTTTTCAATGTTGATCTTTGGGATCACTAGCAAGACCGCCAGTTGTTTCACTTGTTGTATGGACCCATAGCGGAGGCATTTGTGTTGGTGGAACTAGAGGGAAATGAATAGGTGGAGGTGGATTTTCATCCTCACTGTCATCATCAGAAGAAGTCGGAGTAAGAACACTATCAAGGAAATTGGGATTAAAATATGGCACGCAAGCCACATATAGCACAAACATTGAATTAGGCTCACATGCTAAGATATTTTCATCAAATTTAACATCTCTTATAATAATTATGTTATTGGATTTTGGTTAAAAAATTACATAACCTTTTACCTCTTCAAAATATCCAACAAATATGAAATTTTCACTCTTAGGTTGTAATGCTTTTTGTTTTTCATCGAGAATATGAGCCCATGCTTCACTTCCAAACACAAGGAAGTGGATGACATATGGTTTAATGTTACTCCATGCTTATTTCGGTGTTATATATTTTAGAGCCTTGGTGGGAGTGCAGTTAATTATGTAATTGGAAAAATTAATGGATTCAACCCAAAATTAAAGACATAATCCCTTAACTCAGAGCATACAATTAGTCATTTATTTTAATGTGCAATTATTTCTCTCAGCAACATCATTTTTTTGTTGTGTATATGGAACAATATGTTGCATATAAATTCCCTATGTAATGCAGTAATTAGTAAATTTTTTGTTTACATATTTGCCTCCATTATTTGTTCTTAACTTGTGTATAAAAATTCACTCTTAAGTTTTAAGAAGTAAACCCAAATGTGTTTGGAAAATTCATCAATGGAAGATAATAAATACTTGAAGCCAGAGAAAGAAGAAAAAGCAACAGGACCACACAAATCATTGTGAGCAAGCTACAGTTGGGTCGAGGTGTGCCAAGAGGCATGTTTTTCAAAACTATCCTAATGATGCTTGTTGAGAACACACCCAAGATAAACACCATCTCTAAAAGAGACAAGAGAAAGATCAATCAACATTTTTTGATTATATAGTTGTTGTAATGAGCAATAATTTACATGACCAAATTGCTCATTCCAAATTTTGCTCAAGTCATTGCAATGAGCAAAAAAAATTGAGGGAAAATGTGATGTCCCAAAGTTTTTGAATCTATACAAGCTGGTAATATCATCAACAATTTGATAGCTAGGACATGCTTAGGATGTTTGAAATACTTGATTAAAAAATTGTGAGGTGTAAACTCTACAATCTTACCTTCACAAGAGTGAGTGATTAGATAGACTAACAACAAATTGCAAGATTTTCTTGGAACACATAATGCACCATTGAATTGGACATCATCTAGTTGAACTATTCTATATCCTACAACATTAAGAGATCTATAATCACCAACATATATTTTTTTTAGTTTTACATTAATTTAGAGAAGAAAAAATGGCTTTATCCTTAGACATATGGTAAGATGCTCCATAATCAATGAGCCACTCATTTGAAGAAGAGAAAGAAGATGCATTAAAGGAGAAACCAGAAGCACAAAGTACATGTCCATGAGATGTAGATCCGGAAGATGAATCAAGGTTAATGTTGTGCTTCTTCATTGTTGCTTCTAGGGATGCCATCTTCTTGAAACACATAGATTCCACAAGACCGTATTTCCCGCAAAAGTTGCAATAGCGCTTAGTCTTCTACCTTTTGATTTGGCTCCTTTATCATCATTGAAATGATGAGCTAGATGAGAGGGTTTGGTACCTTTTTTTGCTTATGGTTGTGAGTATTTTTCTTCTTGGGATTCTTGGAATTATCCTTTTCTTCTGTCACTAAATCTTTGCTAGATGTATCGACAATGCTAAGTACTTCAATATGGACGAGCTTATATTGTTCTCTAATAGGGAATCACAAAAAGATTCAAGAGTGGGTTCTACATAGTTAGTCCCCAAAGATTATTTCATGGAGTAAAAGATAGATACAAAAATGGAATAAGCAATACCAAACTTGGAAAAAATGCCACAAATACATTGCTTTTCTAGGTTGACTTTTGCATTCTTCAACTAAATTTTCTTGAATTTATATAGTTAGTCTTGAATGTAAGGAAAATCACTTGGGTTTAAAGAAACCAATTCATTTACAATATGGTGACATTGAGTCTCATTGTGTTTACCAAAAATAGTTTCCAATTTTTCCCAAGTCGTATCTAGTTCATCAATTCCTTGAAGGTGGAATTGTAAATCATTAGAAATTGACATTCTAATTAATCCATGGGCTTCATCACGTTTATTGTCCCATTTTATTTTCTTATCATCATCAGTGGGTTCAATTTATTTTCCCAAGGCAATTAAATAAAGTCCCCTGCTTCGTAGGACATCCTCCATACGAGATTTCCATGAGAAGTAGTTGTTACTAGTAAGCATAATATCACATGCAGTGGTCATACTGTAATACAGAGGTAATATGTATTCAAAAGAAGAAATTGATGGGCTATATGCAAATATTTCAAAAAAATAGGCAGTTGAAAAAAACTACATTGAAAACATACTCTAGATGCCAAAGTTATGCCCTTTTGAAGAAAGGCATAAAAGTGAACCAAAGGAACACGTGGTAGGAAAAGGTTGGTCCATGTGATGATGGGAGAAAAATATATAGTAATGAACGTTTCCTATAAGCTCACTTTACAAATAAGTTGTTTTAAAATAAATTACCCACTTTTATAAAAACAAGTGACAAGCAGTTATATAATGTAGCAATTTTATAACTTAAAGTTACATGAACTTTTACAAAAAGTAACAAAAAAGGATTTGAACCCAAAACCTCTTGCTTTTTAAAGTTACTTTCAGCCAAAATGAGATCAACAAAAAATTAATTAATATATGGAGAATGGAGGTTTTTGTTGTTTTTGTTGGAAGAGCGTGCCTATCCAAAAAACCTTGCTCTTTGTCCTAAAAGACACTTTACACAACCACACATAAAAAATAAAAAAAAATAAATAAATTTTGAAACTAAATTTTCTCATATTTGGGGTTAGTCCTTGGTTAACATACCCAAAAAATGTAAGTTTTATCAGTGTTTCTTCTTTATTGAGTTCACACAAAGCCCATGACAAAGAGCATACACGATAGATAAAACCCTAAAATAATTTAAAAAATGGAAATACAACAAAAAAAACAAAGTAAAATATGAAAGAATATGAGAATTTTTTTAAATGTGTAAATGTAAACAATATACCTCTGGATTTGGTAAAATGGCAATATGTTGGGCAAATGGAAACCTTTTTTCAATGAGACAAAGAGAATTTCCAATTGAAAGAAGCAGTTTGAACACAATGAAACACCTCTCTCTGCCCAGAAATGCCCAAAATATATAAAAACTAGAAATCCTTTAATGCATACAACAACATCAGTTCAAGATCTCAATCGTCAACAAAAGTTGAACTTCATAATAGCTATGATACACTGTTTGACTAACACATGGAATTTTTAGAAGACCGAACACATTCAAAAAACACTCACACAAATAGATCATATATCAAAACACCAATGTTTTTATGTGGGTAAAACACTTGAAAATGGAAACAATCCGTGACCTCATCCAAATAGCTACTTTATGCAATATATTATGCAAAAGGAAAGAAATGTTACATGGATTTTCTCACAAATGATCGTAGGGAAAATGACCCTCCATGTTCTTTAAATAGAGATCAAGGACCAATCAAGTGTTAAAACACATATCAATTGCCATTAAGATCGAGATGAGGATGATCCATCCTATCACTCTATGTTTAGAACATATCATGACTATTGGATTACATATGTACAAACGCATACTAAATAAACACACTTTACCTAAATGTATATAATACCAAGTTGGTCTTAACTAACTCCCAAGTTCCTTAATATCCTAACAACAATCATTAAAGTTTGTGCATGTAATTAATCCTAAGCTCAATTGCCTATATATCAAGGTTTATGCCTCATTGATAATGCATTCATTCATGTACTCTTTTTAAGCATTCATTGTCAATAAATATTACTTGTTTGGATCATTATTTATCTTCTATATATTGCTATTTGTATTACTATTTCATTTAACTTATAGATCTATTACTCCAAAATCTCATAGTGCATTAGTATTTTGAAAAGTAGGACTATATGGTCCATATGTTAGTGACCCATAAAGTGGGTTAGGTTCACTTGGTGGAGCGCTAACAACTAGTGGTGGATGAGGGCAACAGTGTTGTTGGTTTAATGGTGTAGGTCTATAAGGGTTAGGTGCATCCCCTTAACAAGAGATGGCTCCAACGATCTCATCGACAACATGTGAGGTGATGTCAGTGATTTTCTTCAAAGATCAATGTCGAGGGGAATCATGAACGATTGTGTATAAACACCAAAACTAGGAGAAAATTAAATCAAATGTTGGGATTTGAGGATAACCTCATCTTGAGTCTTTCACATGGTGGTTGTGATGTCCTTGGAAATCATTAGGAGGAGGGATTTAAGGAACCAATCTAGCAAAAATTTGGGCTAGATGTTGATTTTACACGATGTGCATTGTCGATGTCATTCATGAATGCGGTTGGTGTTGTGAGTACATATGTTATGACTAAAGTTTGAAATAATCTTGAGTCCAAGGTCATGAAAATAGGGAGCTGAAAAAAAAGTGAGGAATATAGTGATAATGGATTCAAAGATTTCATGAGTGCTTGTAGGTAGATTGACATACCATCCTACCATTTTCTTGGTATGGTTCCTCTAAAATAATCAAAGACAGATAGTATCTTCATCTATGTTATAGGATGAGAACCATAATTGAAATGGAATAACATGGATTATGACTTTGTCCTCGTGTTTTTCTTAAAACTTAGGTATGTTTGAAGGTAAATTTGTTGGCATGGAATAAGGTAGCGGACACACCAAGGCAATTGACCAAAACTTTGTTTATCAAATGAAAAGGGATTATTAAATTATCAAATATATCGTTGGATTTAATATGAGAGTCATTAAAGGATATACTATTAAATTACTTCCATAAAGGACACCGGAACCAAATTAGGATTCTATAATTAAAACAAAACACCACTTCAAATTTTGAAAGGACAACAACATGAATATTAAATTTATATTTATTTAACCTCATTAATATTAGATATGGTGAGTGGATGGGTAATTAACCCACCGCCTCGTAAGAACCCAATGGAACCTATCAAGAAAGTAACCAATAAATGGGCAGACAACTCACCTAACAAAATGCAATGAACTTGAAGAGGTTGGACCTCCCAAGAGAGGAACACTATTAAAATAATATTTTATTTTAATTTTAACTTGTAAGAATAAACAAGTCATGGAATTGAATGATTGAGGATTCCGAGAAATGGGATGGAGGCGGTGGAGTAAGCCTAAAGGCATCTGGAGGAGGAACGGGTACTTAGAAAAAATTTACGGGACTAGTTGGGGGTGGGTTTTTATTTTGGGGGGGAATATGACTTAGTGATTTTATAAGAAAGGAGGAATACCAAAAAGGGGGTTAACTCAAGGATTTTAGGAGGTGGGAAACTCAAAGTAAAGGGAAAGTTGCACCATGGATTGAAGGATTTTTGGAACTAAGGAAAGTTTTTATTTGGATTATCAGTTTGTGGTCTCGGGGGCTAGGACATCCATCGATTTCCTAGAACCAGCAAGATAATAGCTGGTCGGCAGGGTGGACTCATCTTTTTATGGTAGCTAAGGTGACCTAAGGAGACCTACAGGAGTTGCGGGAACTAAAGGATCTACTACACCTTTATGGATATAGGTATTCCACTTAGTCATATTTACTAGTGATTATTCTTTTAATTCGATGTCATATTTAAGTGTTTAAATGACTAGCTATTGAATGGAAATTATAAGTTTATGTGCATGTTTATGTTGTTGGACTATATTAACTCCTAGATAGTGCAATAGAAATATATATGTAGATGTTGTAAAACCTCTATTTTATTCAATAGACTCTAAATGAGACAGATTACATCTATATCTTAGGAAAATAATGAATTAGTGCCTCCAAGTGAAGGAGGAGCACTACATTTATCATGTCATAAAATAAATTTAAGTAAATTCTTTCCAAATAGTCAGCATGACTCCTTTGGGGTTTATCATGCCATAAAATGTCCTTACTGAAAACAACTTAGCTTTCCACTATCTATTCAACGTGGTTATGTACAACAACTTTAATATGAAATTTCAACCAACAAATTAATGGGATATTTAACCCAAATGAATTGCATAGTAAAATTAACTATTGTTATCCTTTTACCAGGTTCAAGCCTTCAAAATACATACAAAACTATTGTTAGATTTATTTTTAATACTATAATTCATCAGTAAACAGTTCTAACTGTAATTATGTAGCAATATATAAAACTTATCTGAAATAAACAGTGGAACTAGGTAATGAGCATCCACGCTCCACCTAGCCTTAGGAAACTTGAAGTCAACAAGGGCCTGCAGGTGTCCACCCCATTTTCCCAGAAACTCGTATTAAGCAAACTGAACCTTTGTCTTCAAGTGCCACCAAATATCTAGGGAAAGTTACCACCCGAATCCTGGAAGCTCTCAAGTTTCCCAATTCCTGATAGATCTCATTGTTTCAGAGCCTGGAAGCTCATAAACTCAATCCAGAGCCTAGAAGATCAATGCTAGCAAGACTAGAAGCTTGTTTTCAAGTAGATCTTGGAAGCTCAGATATAGCAATTAATCCTAAAATCTTATTTTCCAAAACAAATCCTGGAAGCTCGAGACTCGCTTTAGGGTTGGGGTTTTTCCCCGCTTATGCATGATTTTATTTGCCTGGGAATTTTCTTAGCTACTAACTTCTTGTTCCCCATTTGGTCACTTGTCTCCTTAGGGATGGGAAAAAGTTCAGTTGTTAACCTTAATAAGAATTATGTCAATAAATAACAAGGTTGCTCATAATTGCACCATAATTTTATTATTAAACAATTACTTATTCATATCGTTGTTTTAGTATCATCAAAATCATAAACTAAACATGGAAATTACCATAATTTGCATGTCCTTTAGTAAATAATTTAACCAGGGGGTGTTACACATAGTCCCATGATCTCATTGTGGTGATTAGTCCACTTTATATTCTCAGAGGTGCGGCAATTATTCCATACTCCAACACCCCACCTCTAACATAACTCGAGGGAATCAAACCTTGAACCTAAGCTCCAATACTATGTAAGGTTTTCCATTACACCAAAACCTGGAGATTTTGGTAAACTTTTCAAACCAAGCACATAGTCCCCTGATCCCAATGTGGTGATTGGTCCACATTATATTCTCATAGGTGTGGCGGTTATTCCATAATCCAAACATTCCCATAAGACTTGCTTACCTTTGTAGGGACCATAAACATTAAGCAAGGTCAAAGAATATCCAATACTCTTGTTGAACACCTCAATGTATAGACTTGAACGCACAAAAAAATTATTTAAGAGAATGAAATATTGATTCCAACTAGTTATCACTCCATCAAAAAAGTCATCAAAGTATAAAGACTTGAACTCCCATCCCAAAAAGTACTTCTACAAATATTTGATCAAAAGGACCTCATTTCCTATCGTTGCTTGAATCATAACCACTTCGACATTTATTATGGACACTAGTTTCTTTAGAGTAATTTTTTTTGCATGCCCTCTTAAGCCCTGATATTGAGAGTGATACTTCATGATGATCCCTAGGAGGGATTTTTATCCCACTTTAAGGACTCCTTAAATCATTTTTTGTTTTCTTGGTAAACCTCCATCACAAACTATTTTGGGAATGTTGTAGAGAAGACTTTTTCCCTACTTTATTAAACCCAAACTCCTTTTGACAATCAAGAACTAGACCCCGTGATATTTGAGTATCTATAGACCCAAATACTTTCATGGGCCTAAGTTGATAATATCCCCTACCCCAAGGGATATGAGGAGTCTATAACTTATTCAACAAAAAATTTCCTCCCTAAAATAGATAAAAGGTCATAATCATTAAACGAAGCAATAGTATGAGCCTTTGTAGACTCCTCATTGACACTACAACCTAGGTCTAACATAACCTTTACCCCAAGAATAGTATCGGAACAATTCAACTTGAACCCACAAAATTATGAAACTAGACACTTTTTGTTGGCCTAAATTTCGTTCGACCCAGGTTTGGATCCTTTGTTCATTAAAATACCCCATATATTGGCCCAACAAAGGAGAAATCCATCAGCAACACCTACGACGCATATGAAGTATCACCCGAGGTATCTTATGGGGACTGCTAGAACCAAGTTTTTGCAGTTATGTCGGGGATTTCACTCTATAAGTATATCTGGTCACTCAACCAAAACCAGGAATTATACTTATGTTCTCATACATTCATTCAATACATTATTCTACCATTAAATCGACATATATGATA
Organism: Pseudotsuga menziesii; assembly: GCA_001517045.1. Classification (NCBI taxonomy): domain Eukaryota; kingdom Viridiplantae; phylum Streptophyta; class Pinopsida; order Pinales; family Pinaceae; genus Pseudotsuga; species Pseudotsuga menziesii. Next base: position 952,835 of record LPNX011040810.1, on the reverse strand, counting down.
ACATAATCATAAAGAATTAACACATGTTAACTCAGTATAAGTGCAACACACATATAAGTTCATTCACAATTAAATTTGTGTGACACATTCAGATAGGCTTATTTATATTAAACATGCACTCGACATAACATAAACATTAAAACACACAAAGACAATATATAACGTGTAAACCCATCCGGGAAAAACCACAAAGGTGCTCTTCATCTGGCCCAAGAATTGGTTTGACGCCTTTGGTCTGCACACTCAGCTTGCAGATTCTTCTTTTGATCTTCTTTTTAGTTCATACATTCATATCTCGTCTCATGCTCTATGGTTTTGGTCTCTCTCTCTCTCTATATATGAATGGTCGATCCACACACATCCTGGATTGATGCTTTGACTAAGCAACTCTCTCTATGATTGATCTTCAACCCACTCTAACGACCAACCCACACACTACTTGGGTCAAGGCTTTTATAATATTTCCTTCTTTTACAATTCTTGATTCAACCGTCGATATACTCTCAATTGTCAGTCGGCAGGATGTCTTTCTATTTTAATACATTCAGATATCTCTAAAAATATCCACTATCGGGCCAAAATACCATCATGATTTATTACTAAAAGCAATCTTTTATTCCAACTAACTCTTCTTGCAAAATTAGTCGAACTCTACTTTTCGACTTGCTTTATTCCTCTTTTGTTGCACCTTCTTTTATTGTATGACTGGAATCTTCATTTTTCTGATTATAATTCTGGCAGCTTTTCAACTTGCTTTATTCCTCTTATGTCATGGCTTCTTCTATCACACCTTCTTTCATCGTATTACTGGAATCTTCATCTTTCTGATTATAATTCTGGTAGAATTTTGTCTAACTTTTCCTAAGGCCAATAGGCCCCCAAAACCACCTGTGGCTCGTCCCTGTAAGGTTTTTCATTACACCAAAACCTACATATTTTGGTGTAACGGCAAACCTTACATGGTATCAAAGGTGAGGTCTCAGGTTCAATTCCCCCGAGCTACGCCGAAGGCGGGGTGTTGGAGTATCGAGTACCTCCACATGGTATAACCGCTGCACCTCTAGGAATATAAAACAAGTGGTTTAACCACCACTCCTGGTGATAGGGCCTTGTGTTGGGTTTCAAATGTTCACCAACATCTGCAGGTTTTGGTGTAACGGAAAACCTTACATTTTTTTTCAGATGGAAAGATCCATGGGAAACCCAGCAATACTTCCCCACATTAGTGGATGGTAGAGGTGGTAAACCCCAGGCCTAACCCCAAAGGACTCAAGGCTTGAACCCATGACCTCTCCTTGAACCGAGAGAGTGTGCGCACGTCTTACCAATTGAGCTAACCCTTGGGGCTTATGCATAGTGACTTGTGTGGCCCTCTTCCATCTGCTTCCTTTTCTGGTTTCAAATATTTCTTAGCTTTCATTGATGACTACTCCAAACGCAATTGGGTTTACTTCCTAAAACTTAAGAGTGAAGTATTTAACATGTTCTTGGCCTACAAGGCCCTTGTTGAAAAATAATCTGGTCATCAAATTATTAAGTTAAGATCTGACAATGGAGGAGAATATGTTAACAACAAGTTCACTACTTTTTGCACTAAACAAGGAATCCAACAACAGCACGATGTTCCATATACACCACAACAAAATGGTGTAGCTGAACGGAAGAACCACACTTTAAAAGAAATGGCTAATTGTATGATCCAATCTAAAGGACTAAGTCTTCAATATTGGGCTGAGGCCATAAATCGTGCAAATTACATAATTCATCGTACACCCACTAAAGTTTACAGGGTATAACACCGGAAGAAGCATGGAGTAAAATTAAACCAGATGTAAGTCACTTTTGTGTGTTTGGTTGTGAAGCATGGGCTCACATTCCAGATGAAAAATGGAAAGCATTGCAACCTAAAAGTGAAAAGTGCATATTTGTTGGATATTCTGAAGATGTAAAAGGTTATAGACTTCTTCTGCCACATTCTCATGATATAATCATTAGAAGAGATGTTAAATTTGATGAAAATCTCTTGGCCTACGAGCCTAACTTTGCAGGTGTGCCATCTTTGGCCTACGAGCCTGATTCGGCGATTGTGCCTTATTCTTCTTCTTCTTCTTCCAACTTCCTTGACAGGTTTCCAACTCCAGTTTCTGATGATGACAGTGAGGATGAAAATCCACCTCTTCCTGCTCATGTTCCTCCAATTGCATAAGCACCAATACTTCCTCGATGGGTCCATTCAACATGTGAAGCAGTTGGTGATCTTACCGGTGATCCTAGAGATGAACGTCAAACACGTTCTCAGTTTCAGTGAGCCTCTTCTCTTTTGGCTCAAATTTCTGAGAATCATGATCCAGAAACTTTTGCAGAAGCTTTAGGAAATCCAGATTGGGATGCAGCTATGGATCAAGAATATCGTTCCTTAATGGCGAAGGATACTTGGGATCTTATTCCTCTTCCAAAAGGAGGAAAACTTGTCAAATGTAAATGGGTCTACAGAACTAAGTATGCATCAGATGGAAGTGTTGAAAGACTTAAGGCAAGGTTAGTTGCCAAAGGTTTTTCCCAAGTTGAAGGGATTGACTACAATGAAACCTTTGCCCCTGTAGCAAAAATGAACTCCATCTTCCTTGTTCTTTCCCTTCCAGCCTTACATAACTAGGAAGTCCATCAAATGGATGTCAAGTATGCCTTCTTACATGGTGATTTACATGAGGAAATTTACATGGAACAACCTCCTGGATATGTTCAGAATAACTATAGCCTTGTTTGTCTCCTTAAGAAATCCTTATATGGCCTTAAGCAAGCTCCTAGAGCTTGGTATGCCAAAATGGATAGCTTTCTCCTTAACACTGGTTTTTCTAGATGCCATTCTGACCCTAATGTCTATACCAAGAAAGTAGGAAACCATCTCATCATACTTGTTCTTTATGTTGATGATCTTATCGTTACTAGTAGTGACCCTAAACTTATAACCCATGTGAAATCCAGTCTTAAGCAAAATTTTGAAATGTCAGACTTAGGACATTTGCATTATTTTCTTAGTCTCCAAGTCTTGCAAACCAAAGAAGGAATCTCTCTTTCCTAGTCTAAGTATGCTTGTGACCTTCTTCGTCGCTTCCACATGGAATATTGTAAGCCCCTTCTCCCTTCCAGTTTGGAGTCAAACTTTCTGCCATTTGTACTTCCCCTGAAGTAGATGCCACCTTGTATCGTCAGCTTGTTGGTAGTATTTTATACTTGACTCATTCCCATATTGACCTTCCCTTTGTTGTTGGTCGTGTTGCTCGTTATATGCAAACTCCTCATGAAAGTCACTGGAAAGCAGCAAAAAGAATACTTCGATATATTCGAGGTACAATTCAGTTTGGGATTCATTACAGTACAGGGGGGAAACCTTTGTTGGTTGGTTTCACTGATTCAGATTGGGCCAACGAACCTGATGATCGATTATGAGAAGGTCATATGTAACTTTCTTTATTTTGCACAATAAATTGCTCCAAGTAGCTATTTGGCTGGGGTCATGGACTATTTCCCTCTCAAGAGTTTTAACCACGTGACAAACATCGGTGTGTTGATCTGTGATCTATTTGTGTGAAGCGGTTGCTAAGGGTGTTTGGTCTTTTGGGAGTACCCTGTGTACCCAAGTGCGTCTGGAGCAGTCATCAATGAATGTTAAGAAATATTTGAAACCAGAAAAGGAAGTAGATGGAAGAGGGCCACACAAGTCACTATGCACAAGCTCCAAGGGAACCGAGGCGTGCCAAGAGGCACGTTTGTAAAAACTGTCCCGATGATGTTTTCCAAGTACACAACTGGAACAAACACCATCCTTGCAAGATACCAACGGAAGACCAGTCACCATATTGTTTTTACATAGTTGTTGCAATGAGCGATAATTTAAGTGACCAAATCGCTCATGCCAAAGTTTGCTCAAGTTATCACTATGAGCAAGAAAAAATGAAGGAAAAGGTGATGACCCAAAGTTGTTAAATTTGTACAACCTGGTAATATCATCAACAGTTCAAGTAGCAAGAATATTTTGAGGATTTTTAAAATCCTTAATTACAACATGGTGAGGTGTAAACGTCACAGTTTTACCTTCACCTGAATGAGTAATTTGATAGACTGATAACAAATTGCAGGAAATTTTTGGAACACATAGTACATCACTGAAATGACCATTTTCTAATGGAACTATTCCAGATCCTACAACACTTAGAGACCTATCATCACCAACAAATATTTGTTTGGTGTCACATTCATGCATAGTAGAAAAGATGGCTTTATCCTTAGCTATATGATAAGATGCTCCAGAATCAATGAGCCATTTAATTGAAGTAGAAGAAGAAGATGCAGTATAAGAGTAACCAGAAGCACAAAGTGCATGTCCATAAGAGGTAGATTCTGAAGACAAATCTAGGCTGATGTGGTGCTTTTTCATTGCTGCTTCCAAGGCTGCCATCTTCTTAAAACACTTAGATTCATCATGATTATCTTTCCCACAAAAATTGCAATGACGCTTAGTCTTCTTTCCTTTTGGCTTGGATCCTTTGTCATTTTTCAAAGAAGGAGCTGACTGAGAGGGTTTGGGACCCTTGTTGTTTGGCTTATTATTGCAAAAATTCTGTTTCTTGGGAGGCTTGGACTTTTCTTTCTGTTGGGACAATAAGGCTTTCCCAGATGTATATGCATTGTTAATTATTCCAAGATAAATGAGCTTATCTTGCTCTCTAATCAAGGAATCACAAAAGGATTCAAGGCTAGGCTCTTGATAGCTAGCTGCAGTCAAGGATTCTTTCATGGAGTAGAATGTAGATACAAAAACAGAATATGCAGGTCCAAGTTTTGAAAGAATATTATAAATACATTGTTTGTCTTCTTTCTTAATCTTGCATTCTGCACATAATAGTCTAAGAGTTTTATACTTATATAAATAGCCTTGAATGCATGAAAAATCATTTGGATTCAAGGAAATCAACTCATTCTCAAGTTGATGACCCTGAATTTCATTGTGTTTACCAAACACAGATTCCAACTTTTCCCAAGCGAGATTAGGTTCATCAATTCGAGATATGTGGAATCGCAAATCAGTAGAGATTGACATCACAATCAATCCACGAGCTTCATCACATCTATTTGCCCATTTAATTTTCTTATCATCATCAGTGGGTTTTGTTTCTTTCCCTGAGGTTATCCTGAAAAGTCCCCTACTTCGCAGAACATCCTCCATACGAGATTTCCATGAGAAATAGTTAGAACTTGTAAGTATAATATCACAAGGGGCGGCCATACTATAAAATAATAGCTAAAAGAACAGAAAATTACTATATGGATGCAAAGAGCTCGAAAAAATATGTGGTTTTAAAAAAAACGGCACTTAAAACTGATTCTGGATGATGAAGTTATGCTTGATCAAAGAAAATGTTGAAGATGTCCCCAATAGTGACGTGGCAGATATTAACTTAACCAACTAAAAAAAAAAAACCCTCTTCCCAAGATCAACCTTTGACAATCACTTTTGCAATAAAGTTGCTTTGAAGTGAATCACTTTTGTAGAATAAGTTATGTTCACTTTTACAATAATGTGACTTTTAAATAGTGCGACAATAAATTAAAAGACTTAAGTGACTCATTTTTATTTTATTTTATTTATGTGAGATGTCCTTTTACAATCAAATAACTTGAAAATAGAAATTGAATGCACTAAAAAGTAGCTTAATAAGACTTAAACTCAAAACCTATTAAGTAATAAAGCAAATTTGGACCAAGTGAGCTAAGTTTAAAAGGGACATAAAATAATGGAAAGAGTAAGGGGGCTTTTTCTTTTTTCTTTTTCTACTCTTCTCTCTCGTTCTCCATGCTTGCTTTCTTTTCCTGCAAATCACAAAAAAAAAACGAAAAACAAAAACAAAAAAAAACGTTTTCCATACAATGGGGTCAGATCTTGGTTAGCTTACCCGGAAAATCTATGTTTTCAAGTTTTCTTGTTGTTTCTGATTTGCCGTGATTGCACAAGGTGCACAGCAAAGAGCATACATAGCCGAGAAGACAAGAAAAAAAAAACTGTCCCTTACTGTTTCTAATTCGCCGCGATCGCGCAAGGTGCACAGCAAAGAGCATACGCAGTCAGGGAAGGCAACAATCCGAGACTAAAACAGAAAATATCTAATAACAAACTGATAAAATATGAGAGATTTAAAAAAAACAAATCCGTCATTGTAACATTATACCTTCAGATTTGCCAAAATTGGTGTTTCTAGAGCAAACGAAAATGGTTTTAGGTGAAACGAAGACTATTTTCAAATGGAAACGGTGCTTTGGATGCAATGGAACAGCGCCCATAGGCCACAAATGCACAAAAAATCTAGAACCAGAAACCCTTTCAAAGTTTCGGCAACACTGGTTCCAGATCTTGATCAAAACTGAAAGCGGCTCTTCATAAAAGCTCTGATACCATGTAAGGTTTGTTGTTACATCAAAACCTACAGATGTTGGTGAACATTTGAAACCCAGCACAAGGCCCTATCACCAGGAGTGGTGGTTAAACCACTTGTTTTATATTCCCAGAGGTGTAGCGGTTATAGCATGTGGAGGTACCCGATACTCCAACACCCCGCCTCCGGCGTAGCTCGGGGGAATTGAACCTGAGACCTCAACTCTAATACCATGTAAGGTTTTCCATTACACCAAAACCTGCAGATTTTGGTGTAACAACAAACCTTACATGGTATCAGAACTGAGGTCTCAGGTTCAATTCCCCCGAGCTACGCCAGAGGCGGGGTGTTGGAGTATTGGGTACCTCCACATGGTATAACCGTCGCACCTCTGGGAATATAAAACAAGTGGTTTAACCACCACTCCTGGTGATAGGGCCTTGTGTTGGGTTTCAAATGTTCACCAACATCTGCAGGTTTTGGTGTAACGGCAAACCTTACAACAGGGTACACAAGGTCCTCCCAGGGTACTCCCAAAAGACCGAACACCTTCAGCAATCGCTTCACATAAATAGATCACAGATCAACACACCGATGTTTGTCACGTGGTTAAAACCCTCGAGATGGAAACAGACCATGGCCCCAGCCAAATAGCTACTTGGAGCAATTTATTATGCAAAAGAAAGAAAGTTTCATATGAGCTTCTCATAATCGATCATCGGGATTGTTGGCCCAATCTGAATCAATAAAACCAACCAACAAAGGTTTCCCCCTGTACTGTAATGAATCCCAAATTGAATTGTACCTCGAATATATCGAAGTATTTTTTTTGCTGCTTTCCAATGACTTTCATGAGGAATTTGAGCCACATTAGTTTGAAACTTCTGTAACTTCAACCTTGCTTTGAAAATCTTGGAATATTTTCACTACCTGTTCAGTAACCTGTCTCACTTCTGCTTCTATTTTCTTCAAGTTTTCCACAAGTTCGGAACTATTGTGTTCCTAAGTTTTTAGTCCTTCCAACCCCAAGGCTTGTCGTACCTTTTCATGTATAGGTTGAATGAGACCTATAACTTTCTCAACTTCTGCTTGAAGTGCAACCTGGTTGGTTTTCCTTTGTTGTTGTGTTCGCAATTTTGATACTTGATGCTATAGCTTCTTCATCTCTACAGCCTTGGCCATTTTCTCTACTATGGGTAGCTTCTTTACATCACTTTTCATTTTGTTGAAGTATGCCTCAGTTGTATGCAATTGCTCCATTATTTGTTCTAATTCTTCATCATCGATCAAAGCTTCCAGTGACTGAGAAACTTGCTCGACCACCTTGGCACAAAGTACCTATGCTTCTCCAATCTTCATCGTAGCCTTAGTTGTTTATTTTCTTCATTTTTCCAGTGCCTCTGGAGGTGTACTGGTCTTTATCTTTAATTCCAGCTCCGTAACCCGCTTATGGTGGCTCTCCACTACTTCACTAAGTTGAAAGACCTTGGATTCTTAAAGCATTTCTTTTGTGATGCCTTCATCTGTAAAACTGCTTCAAGCCACTGTAACAGCTGCATCCATTCGATGCCTATCCTCCTGTGACGTTTTTACTTTTTAGTATGTATCTTGCATTGTTTTCTTCAACTTATTAACATTTTTGTGAGAGCATTTGACATGGTTGACCAAAGCACACTCCATATTCTTCATTAATGCTACTGCAACATTTTGAATGGGATGCACTTAATACATAGGTAGTGCAGAAAAATCCATAGTTATATGAACAAGGTCCTTGACCATGGTATTCATCTCTAGTGTGCCTAATTCAATTGCTTGACCCGGTACTTGAATCTTTGTTAGTGGATTTGGCGTCGATGATTCCTTGATAGTTCGCTCTTTAGATGGACCAGCTTGGTCCAGTGAAAAATTCGAGTATGGTGTTTGGTCGACTGCTACTAGAACTTGTTTCACTGCTTTGCAAAGTGTCTACAATAAATTTGTTATGTTGCTTGTCAATTTTGTTTGTCTGTCATCCATTTTTCTGCATTTTTCATTGGAAACTTTTTCCATTATTTCTGTCAAAAGGGTGTAATCATCATTGGTGAGGCCGACAACTCCAGATTAGCGGTTGGCCTTCCTCTTCTTTCGGCTCTTCTCAAACTTTTCTTAGCACTTTCTCTTATCCCCCAACTCCGAATTTGTCGGGGTTGCGATGGATTTATCTTGAATATGAGGGGGAGAGATTTGTGGATTTTATTTTCTTGATGGATCTCCTCCCTGGTATTCATTCTTCTTTGTCACTGGGTCATCCTGTCGTGGTTCTTCTTCTATAGATAGTTGATCATATGTGACAAGAACTTTCCACTCTGCATGCCAATCTTGAACAGTGGCATCAATTTTAGTAGCAGATAGTTGAAACTGTGTCACAAGCCATTGGTGTTCTAGGTCATATCGAGGCTACAAAAAGATATGATGGACCCCAACCGAAAAGCTTATGACATTTTGAAATTGTTTGATGATTTCCTTGGTGATTATTGAATGATTCCTTATATAATACCAAAGGGCCTCTCCTTGTAAAAAGAATTCAACATTATTATCTCTTTGCCACTCAAGTTTATATTTGTCGAAACATAGATTCTAGTATTGATCTCCTCGGCATGGGACTGGCACATATACCCCTTGGTAGTTTGGGACCTCTTCCCATGCGATGAAAGAAATAAAAATTAGTAACCAATAATAATGGAATGACATACCTTTTTCCTATACGTCTTCTACATATGTTAAGAGTTCATTCAATAGATAGGTCGACCAATTGAGTTGGACACCCATTGCGCAATACTCTGTCGCAATAATTGTTCCAGCAGTACATTGGTTCATTTACATTTTTCTCAACAGCTTGCTAGATAAGACTTTAGTCGCGAACTGAACAGTGGTATCATTGAAGGAGGAGATAGCAAAGCCTCGCTTGTCCCTTGTCAGCTCATACTTGTCCTTTATTTTGTTTTTTAAAGTGGTATCTTGGTCTTTCCCAGTGAAGAATGTTGTTGGGTCGACTCATGCCAAAGGGAGTCCTCTAATAGACGTTATTAGCTCAACATCTAGTGAAATATTTTGGTTGAGCCCTAGACAGCCACCATGGAAACATACGAGTAGCTACTTGACGTAGAAATTCACTTCTGTTGTGCAACCAAAATGTGGCATGTACATCAGGAACAATAGTCCATATTTATATAATCCTCTTTCCCATTACATTGGAACCATGTGGATAGAGTCATCCTCTCTTTCTTGAACACTAGTCATGTATATGTCTATTGTCGGCTCTAGAAATTTGTGCAGATCATGATCAACAAAGCCCATCTTCTACAAATTTGAAATAATATTCGTCGTTACCTAAACTTGTTTTGGTATTATAGGCGTTACCAATGAATACTTTACATTTTTACCTATTCTAACCTTAGGTGCATCTGTTGGCCTCGATGGTACATAATACAACAACATGGTTGTCGACCCTGTCATTTCATCCTCTAGTGGAGGTGTTGCTCGTGGTTTTTGGCTGGTAGAAAAAATCCTCTTTGATGTATCAAGTGGATCTGGTCATAAAACAATGGTTGGAATTACCAGTGATTGTGCATCATCTTTTGCAACTCTGGATGACTATGAAACAACCTCTGTGGTGTCTTCCATAATTGGTGTGGATGACAGAATCTCAAGACCTGATTCTTGAACTGTGCTCGTACTGAATATAGTAATGACCATACTATGTAAAACAATGGCTTTGGCTCGTATAATTGCAGACAAACAGTTCAACTTACTATAGTTGGATTCACTAGAATGAATGAAACTTCTTCACGAAGACAATATATGTCTACCCATTCAATACATTGTTCATTCACACAATCGACAATAAATGGAAAAGTGGCAGTGATTTTCATCACATGGGGCAATATTTCTAATCATTACAAGGAAACCACCAATCAAACCGTCACTTCGCATGTCAGACCAATGGTAGTTATTGTGCATTAATGGAGGAAGTGACCAAAAAGCACGCCACCAAAAGATCTCGTTTCCTTGCATTAATTGCTATCCAACTGTCACTTGCAACAAAAAATCATTGTGCGAGAGTAATTATTTCCTTATGACAAGCCTAAATCCTGTGGCACCACTCTTTTTCTACAACAGAAAGATAGTTTGCAAGAGTTTCCTTTTCCTCTGACAGATAGAAATTCTATGACTCTTTTCCTTCTTCTACAATAGATAGAACGTCTCCAAATCTTTTTCGCCTTCTGTGATAGACAAAATGTATGTGAATATTTTCCGTCTTCTATGACATATAGAACGTATGCGATAAAACACTCATGATTGTCTCAAAAACAACACTCATAAATTAGTGACTTCTTGTCTCTTTTTTTTTAATTCTCAGTCAACCAAACTGTGGCTATTCTAGTTAGGTTTTAGTCGACTTCCATTCACCAATCCTTGAAAGGTGTCCCATCTAATTTTTGCAATTGTACTGCACCTCCTTCGGTGATTTAAATTTCAATATATGGTCCCAGCCAATGTGTTCTAAGCTTGTCAGGGTGCTTCAAAAACTTAATATCGTACAGGAGAACAAGATCTCCAATGTGAAATTGCTTATTCTTGATATTTGGTCATGTCAATATTTATGTTGCACCTTCTCAACATTCTGATGATATCCTACAATGAATCTTTCTTCTTTTAACAGCACCAACTGCAACAATAATTCCTCCACAACACCAACATTAGTCATTTTAGTGACCGCAACTATCCTTAGACTCGGTATAATATATTCCATCTACATGACAACCTCTTATCCATAAACTAATCAAAATAGAGTTTGTCCTATCAACTTTTTATAGGTGGTGCGATATTCCCATAACACTACAGATATTTTCTAATCCCAATCATCTCTTTGAACATTACATATCTTTATCAATGCATTCTCCATAATCTTATTGAAGGCATCGACAACGCCATCGCTTATGGATGATACAGCGTCGTCTTCTGGTGCTGAATATGGAATTCTATAGTTAATTTTCCAATCAAATGATTCACAAAGTGTGTGCATTGATCACTTACCAAAATCTTTGGGCATCCAAATCGGGTCACTACATTGCCAAACAAAAATCAGGCAGCGTTCACAGCAGTACAATCCTTGACTTGTGATGCTTCAGCCCATCTAATAAAGTAATATGTCACAGTGATAATCTATCATGCACCTGCTCTTTCCCCAGTCGATTAATAGGTATGAAAAAATCAACATCCCATTTATAAAATCCCTACAAAGTTATCTGCAGTACTATCAACATTTCATCTCGTCGTGATGGCTTTTTAGTTATATGGCATATATCATAGCTGCGACAATAATATTGAGCATTCGCATGCAAAGTAGGCCACCAAATTCCTTCTTGTAATATATTTCGACCTGTAGCTTTCGCAGCATACACCTCCTATGACACTAGAATACACTTCGCTCAATATCATTGGTCTCTCATGTTCTAATAGACACCGATGAAGAATTTTGTCAAGCACCATTTTATACAATTGTCCAGCAATCAATTGGAAATCTGCATCTATCACCATTAATTGTTTCTTCTACGTCGTAGTGAATATGGATGGTACATATCATGTACTTAAGAATTGTATAATATCTCTATAATGATCATCAAACATATTGACCACAAATAATTGTGCATCGAGAAGGTTATCGTCGAGATTACCAAGTTCTTCTCCTTTTTATGCCTCGAAAAATGTTTTGGTCCTGAATTTAGTCGACCTGGTTTAATAATGATCTCAAAGTAAAATTACTCGAAAAGGAGAATCCATCAACAAATATTCCCCCCCAACACTGGATTATTGACCAGATATTTCAATGCAGAATGATCTATGTACATATTGAAATGTCCAAACAGTAAATAGTGTTGAAAAGTTTGAAGCACATATACCATAGATAAGCCTTCTCTTTTGGTTTTGGTATAGTTCTTCTCTGTTGTTGATAATTTTCTACTATCAAAGGAAATAGGATGATCAATAGAACCTTCGTCAGGTTGTTCTAGTACAATGGCAAGTGTGACATATGACGCATTGACATGTACATGAAACTCCTTCTTCTAGTCTGGAAAAACTAATATAGGTGATGTGACCATATTATTCTTCAAGACATCCAAAATCTCTTGGCATTGTTCATTCCACTAAAATTTCACCTCTACATATCCTCTGATAAATTTCTGATAGTACCTTGTATGTCCCAAAGTCTTTGTTAGCTGCTTTACTATCACAGGTAGTGGTAGGTTGACGATGATCATAATTTTAGCAGGATCCACAAATATTCCATCGTGACAAACCACATGACCCAATATAATTCCAAAAGAGGCACAAAAAATACACTTCTTTATATTCAGAGAAATTTGATACTATGGATATCATCCAGCCATCATTCTGGGGCTCTCAATATGATCTTTATGATCCCAAATACCATCCAGTCATCAAAATAGACTTCAAGAAACTTATGAATAAAATCTTTGAAAGCAACCACGACTATCCTGGAAAGGATAGCAGGAAAATTCTTGAGTCCAAAGGGCATCACTGTATACTAAAAACATCCCCACTCCATCCCAAAGGTTTTTTTGTGTCGATCCTCCTTCTCAAATATAATCTGATGGTAACCAGAGAATCCATTAGTGAATGAATAGACTTCTTAACCCCCCAACACTCTCCAATACCTCATCTATAAATGGGGTCGGATATTGGTCATGAAGGTAGGCATCATTCAGCTTCCTTAGGTCGACACAAATACGCACTTCACCAACATTTTTCTTATCTTGTACTACCATCAGGCTGATCCACTAAGATTCTTAAATAGGTTCTATGATACCTCCATCCATCACTCCATATAACTTTGTCTTAACCTTTTCTTTGTACCGCAGATTGAGTCGATACGATAGTTGCTTAATAGTTTTGCGTTGGGATTCAATGGAATCTTCATTTCTCCAAGATATCTGACAATGCCTTTCATTTCATAAAACTTAGTGGAGAATATATCTTGAAACTCATGTAGCAAGTCTGTAATATTTCCAATAGTTTCATCGTCCCAGCCATCTCCAATATTGGCAAACTTTGGATTCTCTGGAGAACCAATGTTTACTTTCTTTATTTTCAACAGATTCAGAAATTTGTCGCTCAACACACTTGATCCTTCCACTGAGGGAGTGCCTTCAGACTTAGGAATGTTTATTTCGTGGCGATCAGCGTCATCTAGTTTGTTTGCTACATTATAGCACTCCATCCAGTGTGGGACTGTCGCATTGCTCTGATTAAAATGTGTCATTGAAATAGGAATATCTTCGAATATCATACTCTTAATTACTTGTAGAGCAGCATCAATCGATGGATGATCATTAGAAAATTCAAACGTCTAGGTGAAACTGGCAACTAAATCTTCTCATTATATTCCATCTAGTTCCATGGTATCATATCTAATTGTGTACAAACTGATGGACCCATTCTTGTCACGGACATGCCTCCCAGTTCGCACGACAATTCTGAATGTGCTCGATAGGACTAGTCATCCCTAAATATTGTTGGCTAGTGTACATCACCTTCTCTCCAAATCGGACTTCCATCAATATCCGACATTAGGTCCATTCTGAGGTAGACTGTTATGTATGAACCACCACCTAGTAGCTGTGTCCTTGAATGCAAAGTCCAAAGCTAATAGTCTTTGGGGTTATGTTACTTTTTCTTCAAATTTTGTCAAAAAATATTTCAGGTTAGAAAATCCCTCATAGGTAGGTAGATCACATACCTCGATACCTACTTGTTGGAGACATTTACCACCATACACACTCATTTTGGTCAATTTGGCCTAGATAAACCACTATCCTAAGTTTTATTGACTTAATTGACATCAGAGGAGCATTGTATGACATCAGCATGAGCACAGCCACGCCTACCTTCAGTCAAGGAGGCTAACTTAGCCTTCTCCTACATTTGGGGAGGCTAACTGGAGCACTTCGGGGGTGATTTGAGTGTCATAAATGCACTTTATTGCTAACTTATGGTTACAATCAGTTAAATAGAGTAGTGAAGGCACCTCCCTTCATTAAATTGATTATTTAATTATTATTTAATGAACTGGAGTCAACAGGGGTGCCTCCAACCACTTCTGATGGTCAGTTACACTTCAGTTAACCTCATTGGGGTTCATTGGAGTCATTGATGCGCTACCACTTGTTGGTTGTCTTGCAATGACATGTGTCTGAGCTACTTTCAGTTAGACTCAGTCATTTATTGCACTCCGACTTCAGTTAGGGATCAGTTGAGTCAATTAGGGTTTCTGTTTAGTGTGGCTTACATTCAGTTAAGCTAGACTCACTCATTCAATTCGAATGACCTCCTTGGGAATTCGAATTGTCTTGGAATTCATGCATCTGGCATGATCATTGTATTGTATCATCATTCTTTCATTTGATTATACAAAGATGCTACTTCCATTGCAACACCATTTTGCCAATTTTATGCATATTTGTCTGTATTCTTTGTGAGACTATGTTTTCAGTTCCTATACCACTATGAAAAATTAATATGGTATCAGAGCTCACTGCAGGATGAAGCTCAGATCTCTCAAAAACATGGTTTTTGACAGATCTTGCATGAAAAATTGAGCAAAAGTTCAAAATTCCAGCACTACACCAGAAGCCAAGGCTTACCACTTAATACCCCAAGTAAAGGAATTGTTGATCAAACTTTCTTGATCAATTATTCTGGGTGTGATGAAAGCCTAAAATGTGTAGGCTACCCGACCTTGCAGTGCCCCTGTTGTTGTGATTTGTAGGTTTTAACAGGTACAACTTCGAATGGACTCATCAGTCCCTCTTCTCACCTCAGTCACAAGCTATTCAGAATGGAAGTTGGAGTTGATTGCATCTCTGAAGAGATGAGGTCTATATGAGGTGTTTATTGGAGTTGGAAATGAGTCTTATGAGAATGAGAATGACTGGCTAAATGACAATGATAGAGATTTTGGAGCAATATGTCTGGCCCTTTCTCTTAGCTTGCACTACCTTATTGGTTCTGCTAAATACCCAAAGGATCTCTGGACAAAATTGGATAGAACCTTTGGCAAGCACAATGAGGATCATAATAGAAATTTGGAGATCACATCCAGCACCACAAGATTTCTTTACTCAAAATTCTTGTCCTCTACTCTCTCTGATGAAGTTGTTCAAGATGAAGATGAAGCAGAATCTTCTACACAGTCAATTCGAATTGAAGAAAGTCTCCATGCAGTGACTCCTTCTCCCGATGCTCTGGAAGTTCATGATATCTCATCTTCTCATATTGATGAAACAGAAGAATACATTCGAATCTCCGATATTGAACAAAAATATTGCTGCACTTCCATGCAAACATTCACCGTTGATTTTCCTTTGAATTCTGTGCAAAATTTACCAGTAATTGCTTCTGAAAGTGAAG
Source organism: Pseudotsuga menziesii (assembly GCA_001517045.1). NCBI lineage: Eukaryota > Viridiplantae > Streptophyta > Pinopsida > Pinales > Pinaceae > Pseudotsuga > Pseudotsuga menziesii. The sequence goes on along the minus strand of LPNX011040810.1, from coordinate 936,933 downwards.
AGAAATTTGATTTTTCTCCCTCTAATGTTGCTGCTGGTGTGAAAATAAGTGATACCTTGGATATTTTGGAACAAATATCATATTACCAGAGTGATCCATTCGCTCCCCATGATCTAGATATTCCAGCAAATTCCTGCAGGATTGCATGCACCAAAATTCAAAATTTTGAAGAAGAAGAAAGTTGTGCATCCACCGTCTCGGTTAACCATTTATTTGAATCTAATATTAACCTTATTGGATCTGATATGATATTATTTAGATCTGATATGATATTTCTTGGTTTAATATATCAAATTCATAATCTTTCAGTACTGCTTGTATCTGTTCTCATCAACCGTGTGAAGAAACAAGTACTGCAAGTCTCCTACAAAACTGCTGCTGGGGATTTGATTTCATTTCACAGTTTTGGATCTGTTGTGAACTTATTTAGATTTAATTTACTTCCTGATCTGATATTATTTGGTTCATATTTTAAATTCCAAGAGCTTTCAGTCATGCTTGTAGCTTCTCTCACCAATTCCAGTGTGAAAAATCAAGTACCGCACTTTCTCTTCAAAACTGCTAATGGGGATTTCGTGTTAGTTTCCTCTTATGAGGTTGCTGATATTTTATTTTGTGAATCATTAGTTATTTCTGAATCTATATCATATTATGGAGCTAAAGCATTCACTCTCCACAGTCCCAGGGCTTCTCCACCTTTGGTCACGTGCTCATCTCCTCACAAAACTAGTAAAGAGGAAGACATTCTGCATCCGCTTGGATAATTGCTCCTAAGAATTGGGGCTGATTTTACCACTCATGGTTTTTTGTTCAAGGCTGCAACATATTAGTTTCTTGAGTGTTCCACACATGGTTCAAATCCTCAAGAACCTTTTCTCTCTCTTCAGATGATTTCAGCTGCTCTACATGGGTCCAGTTTTCACCGTGCAGCTGTTTATATTTCCGATTCAGTTGAGTGAATTGTTCTTCTTCGCAAAATTGTCCATACTTTCCATAATTATCATAAATAAATTGGCCTATTTCGCAACCAAATCCTCCTCCTCGTGCTCGACCTCTAAAAATTCCACGCCCCTTGGGTTGAGGGTATTATGTTTGTGAATATTGAGCATGAGGGTACTGGTTCTGAGGAAATTAATCTCGAGCTCACTCAGCCCACATATGCTCATCATTCTTCATTACGTACGTGTTGACCATTTTCTCTTACAGCAACTGATATGCTCTGCAATCTTTCTCATCGTGGCCCACTAACCAACAAAATTTGCAGTATAGACTGGCTTGCGCACTTACAAATTTTTGGAAGGATAAGAATTCTTCTGACTGATGTCCTCTAGTCTAGTAGATTCTACACCAATGCATCCCTTGTGTATTCATCAATTTCGATGCTCTTGATGCAACATAATTCATAAACGCCAGACAATTTTCTTTATGATGTCCTTTGGTTCTTCATCTAGTACACCATAGTTCTTCTTGTACTTCCTTTCCTTTCTTGATGTCCTGAAGTTGCAATGTAAGGTTGGAAATTTTTTACTGAATCTACATCATTCCTGCACCAGTTCCTTTGACCGGTGAGGCCTCTAACTTCATGGCGATTTTAAGGGCCTTGCTCTGCTATATGATATTTTGATGCACCAAAGGAATGTTAGAATAATCAACCCATAGTATTTACCCACTTAGACATTATTTCATTTATTTTGTCTTATTTGCCTAGTCCATGAGTCCCACCATGTGCAAGTTGCTAATTGCCTATCCATAGAGGTCAAACTTTCCATTATTGACTCATGGAGCGCTTGGGAAAGCCTTGGGAATCAAATCTGCTTTATTCCTGGCCTCCTAGTCGCCCTTCTGCTTTTTCTGCTTTATTGCCTGTTTTTTCAGTGTTTTAAGGCACATAGGAAAGCAATACTAGGTGAGGTGAATCAGCTTTGTTGCCTCTTCCTCCTCCACTCTTTCCTCCATGCAAAAGCATGTATGAGCTGCCATTTGACCACTCTTTAGCTTGCCCATGCGCCCTTGCTAATTCGTGGGGTCCTTGATAGATTTGGGATCAGCTTTTTACACCTATGGGGGATTTGCCTATTTTGGGTAAGCCTAATTTATGCTAGATTTGGATGCTTCCTTATGCATTCGATTTGCTCATGTATTCTAGATATTCAGCAGCCTATGTTATTACAGTGTTGGCTATTGTACACTCAGTTAATATAATTTTGTGTTACAGCTCCATATTCAGTCTCCATTGTTGATAATTTTGCATGATCAATTGTTAATTGTTGTGGGTGAAATTAATCTAATGCAGGCCTGAATTTCTACAAGGAATAAGGATCTGTGGTAACATCACCACAATAAAACACTATTTGCGTTGGACGTATGACATCTGAAAACTTACTTTATCCATCAAAGTATTGAATCTTTGGTCGAAATACCAAATAGAGTCCGTACGTAATTGCTTAATTTCTCTAAATTTCGTAATACATTATGACTCGGATTTGGGATTCATGAACTCATCTATTAATCCTTCCCGGATTTCATCTAATGTATTTTGTGGGATTCTTGTTGGAACCATAGAGAATTTCATGTACCAATCCAATGCATAACCTCTAAGGGTTGTGATCATCTGAGCTTTCTTGATGGCAACATCTTGAACCTATCGCATAGTTCATACGGCTTTGCATAAAAACCATTATTTCTCAAGTTCTTCTAACCCATTTCCATTAGATATTGGTAACTTTATATCATTCCCAACCATTATGTTTACTCTCAGTGTTTTTGAATTAAAATTCCACTAGTGGGAGTTTCCTTACTACTATTTCCACTATTAATGTTAATCGGATTAGCAAAACCATTGGGAGATGTGTTTCTCGATCTTACCTCAGGTGATGAGTTTCTTGATCTTACTTTGGGTGATGTGCATGGGGTCGCGAGTATGTCGTAATATTGATCTAGGTCTAGTGCTTCTTCTTCGTCTTCTTCATATATATAAGTTGGTACGCCTCTTCTTCATCGCAATATCCTTCGTCAATGTGTGACGCTAACTCATAGTATTCTCCTTCGATTAACTACAACTTCCTCTTCTTGCCACATTCCTTCTTCTCTTTCCCAAACGAAATATTTTTCAACTCCTTAGGCATCCACCTTCTAGTTCAATCTCACTATTACTAGAAAACGTCTCAGTTTATCTCCACCCATTCACCATACAATCGTTCTTGCGACATATTCGAGTTCTTTGCGCACAAATTTTTACTCGTCGAACTCCATTCTCGATATTCCTTTTTCACACACCAACATCTTAATCCACAGTTTCAAATATTTCAGATAACAACCTCTAGGACCTTGGAAATATTCTTTTTCCATCTCACTATATGATTTTATCATGTCAATTGTTGTGTGATATATCCACCCAAAATACTGTCGACCCAAAAATCGACAACCATCGATATAGGATTGCTCACCCTCTTCATTCGCTAGATCAACTTAGGAATCCATTAGGTCAGTTCTCCTCCTTGTAAATTATTCTTCTTGGTTTCTAGCTTCAATAACCACTCATACAATACAATGGGAAATTTGCTAAAGAAAATTTCATGAATATCTATGTAAAGGTATCACCCCACCATTTAGTTGAACTCAGTTGTGATCCTTCACTTTCTTCCCTTACAAACTCTAGTCACTCATAATCAACCCAATCTTGAATTTTCAACTTCGTCAAGTACCAAAACATATCCCCATCATAATGGTTCAAGGTCCCAGCAACAAAACCATTTGTTGGCCTAACTTTCGGTCTACCCAGGTTCAGACCCTTTGTTCATCAACAAGACCCCATATATTGGCCTGACAGAGGAGAACTCTATTGGAAACACCTTTGACACAGATGAAGACTCACTCGATATATCTTAAGGGGACTACCAGAACCAAGTTTCTACAGTTATGTCGGGGATTTCACTCTATAATTATATCAGGTCACTTGACCAAAACCAAGAATTATACTTCTTCTCATACATTCATTCAAGATATCCATCTACCATTTCATCGACATAAATGACAACACAATCATAAATCATTAACATATGTTAACTCAGTATAGGTGCTACACATATATAAGTTCATTCACCATTAAATCTGTGTGATACATTCAGATAGGCTTATTTATATTAAGCATGCATTCAACACAACATAAACACTAAAATACACACAAACAAAATATAGCTTGGAAACCCATCCGAAAAAAACCACAAAGAAGGTGCTCTTTATCTAGCATGAGAAATGGTTTGGCACCTTTGGTCTATGCACTTAGCTTTCAAACTCTTATTTTGATCTTTTTTTTCAGTTCATACATTCATATCTCATCTCATGCTCTTTGGTTTTGGTCTCTCTTTATCTGAATGGTCGATTCGCACAAAGCCTTGATCGATGCTCTAACTAAGAAACTCTCTCTATGATTAATCTTCAACCCACTCTAACGACCAACCTGCACACATCTTGGGTCAGTGCTTTTATAATCTTTTCTGCTTTTACAATTCTTGATTCATCCATCGACTAACTCTCAACTGTTAGTCGAAATGCTGTATTTATATTTTAATACATTCATTTATCTCTAAAAATAGGCACTATCAGCCCAAAATACAATCATACTTTATTACTAAAAGAAATCTTTTAGTCTAACTACCTCTTCTCACAAAATCAATCAAACTCTGCTTTTCGACTTGTTGTATTCCTCTTCTGTTGTGGTTCCTTATGTCGCGGCTATTTTTGTCGCATCTTCTTCCATCATGCAACTAGAATCTTCATCTTTCCTAGCATAATTATGTCAGACTTTTCCTAGAGCCAACACTTTCCATCCTAAACTAAAATCAAAGAAGGAGAAGTAATAAACTTACTTAACTATGCATAGATAAAGTTATCTTCGGCTAGAGAAGAATCTTCAAATTTTCCAAGCTCCACCAAATCCATTATAACCTCCAGAGAAAAGGTGACATCTTCATACTTACCTTCATCTTCACCCAAAGGTACTATTGGTCCTAAAGTTTTCTCTAGACTATTAGATTTCAAAGTTTAGGCACCTCAAGGATAAATTGGATTTTGGTCAAGGCAAAGTCAAAGAGACTAGGTTTAAGGTAGGAAACTCTTAGTTACGTATTATATCAAACTCTATAATAAAGACAAATAAAAATTCTAAAACTCAAAAAATTAATACTAACAAACATGATTCAGCTAAGAAACAATAATAGTAGATGAAAATAAAAGCGGCTCGTGGATTGTTACCCTCATACATTCATTCGACCAACAATTTCATTCAAAATAACATTCTAAAGGAAACATCAGATGTTTGAATATAATGAAGATTATACACATTCATAATAAAAATAATACTACAAAAGATTATGTAATCAAGAAGAACAATTTATACTATATTATTAATGCATTCATATTTAAACAAGTAGCAAAAATTGGCTTACAAAAGATAATATAGTCCATCCAACAGAGTGGAGGAGTTTCTGATTATCATATATAACAGAGTAACAAGTTTTTCTTTTACAAAGTTTTAAATCTCTCTCTCTCTCTCTCTCTCTCTCTCTCTCTCTCTCTCTATCAATCCTTGCAGACTGTTACATACATGCTCCTAGAATCGGCTACTGGTTACAGTAAGGTAACTAAGGACTGAATAGCAGAACCAGAGCTCGACTCTACTACAATACAAAATAACTGTCAGCTAACAGACTACTGGACTCTCAGACTGGCTAACTGTCTGAATAGCTACAGTTTANTCTCTCTCTCTCTCTCTCTCTCTCTCTCTCTCTCTCTCTCTCTCTCTCTCTCTTCTCACAGTATTCAAATCTTCATTTATAATTTCATATTACTTCTAGAACAAAACTCTCATCAAAAAAAGATGGATTGAGAATCAACCTAAGCAATAAAAATAGAAACAATATCTCTGATCCACTTTTAAAAGGGTTCTTTTGAATTTTTTGCTCTATAAGATATATCCACTAAGCTTGAAATCTATCTCTCGTTGAAGCTATGATTGGATTCCTTTCTTACATACATGTCACTAATCAAAACTTGACAAAACATTAACCTTTGGAATTCATGCAACACTCGTGATCCTCCTTTGGAAAGGAGCTACTAGAACTTGAAAATTTCTTATAGCGATCAGTTCACACAGTCCCATGCTTCCAAAACATGCTTCCATCTATCTTTTGATTTGTTTTGACAAAAATATTCTACATTGCTTTAGAAGGAAGTTTGGGCTCATTTAATGATTCTTCTTCATAAATTGTTCCTTCAGCATTCTATTCCTCTTGAACTATTTGATATTTTTCTTAAGTAACTTCCTATTTCACTCACGAAGTTTCATTTTCCTTTCTAAATATTTATAAGCCCAGTCACATAATTGATTATGCTTAATTATAAGTTGTTGAAAATATTCCTCAATTTCCTCTTTCTCCTTCTTGATTGTAATGTTAACCTATTTTAAATGCTCATTCCATTCTTCTTGCATCTACACTTTCTCTTGGAGTTCTTTTATCACTTCCAGCTTCTTGTATTCAAATTGAGATTTGGATTTCTCATGTACCATTATCTTCTTTACAAATTCATATTCTTCTTCAAGTTCAACTTCCTTGGCCTCTAAACTCTATAATTCTATAGTTTTCTTCTGATTGCTTGGATACGCCTTGTCTAGAAATACATATCTTGCTTCCCATTCTATTTTTAAATATGTATGACCACACTAATCATCTCCAAGAAAATCAGGCATATTGTGTAATCCTATTTTAATATGTGTTGGGACTTGAGCTATCTATGTTTAGAGCCTAATGGTTTTTTCATCCTCTTTATCAAATTCTTCTTCAATAATAATAACAATATCCTTCTTAAGAGAAGGATTTATGGTAGTTGTAACATTTAGTCTGAACTTATTGGTAGGTCGATTCTGTGGCCTTTTGGCTACAATTTCTGACATCTTTTGTTCAACCTTCCTACTTGACCTTATGATATTGCCTTGTTTAGGGAGGTTGTTGGAAGATTATGTTGTTTGTGAAACTTGACCCTAATGGCTTGATTATACAGTGTCCCCTTCAATTATTAGGTCAACAAATTCATAACACACGCATTTCCTAGTTTTCATCTCCTTTACAATGTGAGCAGAACCTATATTTTCTTTAACTATATTTTCTTGCTGAGATTGAAGTTTTCTCTTTATAATTCCAGTTTCCCTTACAGAAATATCCTCTCCCTGCTCCACAATTGTGGATTCTTTTACAATAGTCTTAGAAACTATAGGAGATTTAGTTTTTTGAACACAAGTTTCTATTTTAGTCTCATGTGTTTCATGTTCCTCCAAACAAAACCCAAATGAAACTAAAAAATGATTCTAGGTGTGGTTTCATTTATTCAAATCCTCTAGAACCAATAATTTGATCAAACCAAAATGAAAATATTATGCTTAGTATGCTCTGGATGAGTATGTTCCCTAACCGACATCTATGTCAAACTTTTAAGGAAATAATAAGGTAAATTAATCATTTTTACACCTGAAACATGCAACAGGAATCGCATGTGGTAAACGACGATTATGGAAAACATGCCTTTGCATGTAATATACAACTAAACCATCTTCAATACATCTCGTCATTCTTCTTTTAAATAACTTCATAATTCCCTTGCTCCAATCTGGATCTTGATGTTTGGGCTTTAGAAACTGGTTGAAATCTGCGGAGATGCTTATGTTTTTAAACCATCTCTCGCCATCAAGGGGAAAACTAGTTGCAGCAGCAATAAATTATTTTGTAACCTGAAACCTCAAGCTTTTCAGTTCAACAATGTCTTTTTCAAAGGTCTAAATGAACCTTTATGTGACTTCATCATTAAAACCCTTAAGCTTATGACATAGGCAAAACCATCCTGCCTCTTTAAACTTCTTAGCACATTATGGAAATGATTCCAAGTATTCAACTCCCCTGAGCTCAAACCTTTGTATATGCCCTCCTTTCTTACCCATGCTTCATGAAAGAAGTGCCCCATTACTTTATTTCAATATCATGAACAAGGAGAATAAAACTGCGAGAAAACCTAAACTTGAACTAGAGTCGATATTATGATATAATTTGATAATTCAAATTAAGGCAGATAAAAGATCATAACGATTTGAGTTCATCACTACAATATCTGGTTATACTACAGAAAAATATGTCAACAGCGTGACCCATTACTAATTTTAATGATGAAAAATAAAATCAATAGCTTAACTCAACTTTTGCTATATTCCATCACACTTGAAACTATAATTCTTCAACTTAGTGAACTCGTTGTGTAATTATTTCAATTTGGATGACATGGATTGTACTCTATCAAATTAAGGCAGATAAAAGATCATAACGATTTGAGTTCATCACTACAATATCTAGTTGTACTACAGAACAATATGTCAACAACGTGAACCATTACTAATTTTAATGACGAAAAACAAAATCAATAGTTTATCTCAACTTTTGATATATTCCATCACACTTGAAACTATACTTCTTCAACTTAGTGAACTCCTTGTGTAATTATTTCAATTTGGATGACATGGATTGTAATCTATCATAACTTCATACACTTTCTGTAGCGTATGATATTGAAGCAACTGTCAATTTTTCTGTCAAAATTTTTAGATTTCTGGAAGCGCTCAATAGGGAGCTTAGGAATTTTGTCTACTTTATGTACAACATAATTTTGAAACCTGCAAAGCATTGAACACAAGATTTATCCTAGTGGAACCATATAACTATGTAAACCAATTTAATAAACACCAATTAAAAAATGAATACATTCAAACAAAAGAAAATCAAAGTGTAAAATGAGAAAACCAAAATGACAATGATCACAATATTAGGTTAGGATCAAGAACACCCCTACATACATAGGAAAATAAAGAAAATAGAAAAGATTAGGGTGACAAGTTTAGGACTAAAAGGCAATTCCATACGAATTTTGCATGAGCTAACAAATTCAAATCAACATGGGCCCCCCCAACTTCATAACATCCTTCAACACAAAAAATAATAATTGTTTTGTCTTCCAACCAATTCCCTCGACTACTCAATCAAATGAATTGAGATATCAATGATAACAAAAAATTGTTTAAAGTTAGGAATTACTTTTGTAGGGTTTACCACCTACTCTTACATATCCTTTCCCAACCCTAATTGCACCATCTTTAACTCAACCTCAACATCATCCTCCCTTACAGAACCAACCACCCCTTCTCTTGAATCAACACAAGGAGTTTTTTGTGCCAATACTTATGAATAGAAGGATTATTCCAATCTTAACAAAATGCTCAAATATGTGGCATCTAAAATAGTGAAAGGTAGGGGAGGCAGGTACAGGAGGGGTCATCTTCATTCCAAGAGGAAATATGATTAATTGGTCTGCTTGGGGTTTGGGAAAGGAGACAAAAAATCAAGCAGAATGGGCATCTTTAATGCAAGGAATAGAAACAATTCCAAAGCTAAATATTGGAGATGATCACATTTTTGGAGATTCTTGGATTGTCATCCAAAAGATGAAAAAATAATATTGGAATTCATTTTGGATATTTCAAGAATTCAATTCTTCCATGTTAAGTGACTGAATAATAAGGAATTTGATAGACTTGCCAATAAGAAATCAAGGCTAAAGCAAGGTGATATAAGTGTTTATAATTTCAATCCTTATGTTAAATGGATTTCATATTTTCATGCTTTAGAAGCTTATCCCGATAAGGAGGTGTCAGGCCTTCCAGCCTCTCAACGTTTAGATGGAAAAATTCACCGCGGAGTAGGATTGGTCATGTGATAGTTGGAGGTAATTTGGAGTAAACATGTTTTAATGAGCATTAAAAGCTTAATTCTAGGGCCATCTCCTCTCATCACCCCTAGACTCATGTTAAGTATAGGCTCCCACGTGAAGAGCTGGTATTTGGATTTCGCAAGTACTTTGCATGACCTCGAGTATGTCAAATCTAGAAGTCACAAGACCCATTTCAATTCACTGCTTGTTTCCAGGAGGAGGAGGAGGGTTTTAGTAGGAAAGGAGAAGTGCAAAGTAGTTAGCAGGGCAAGATCCTCGCTCGTGGCTACTGAGTATGATGTGCTGGAGACGATCATGGGAGAGATAATGGAGCTAAATAATTTCATGTTGGATTACAAAAAGATGTTGAGATGTGTGTTTGAAGTTTCAAAGTTTGTTTTGGACAAAAATAGAACAATATATGTAGAAATCATCGGTATGGACTCTCGTGTGGACGATATAGAGGGTAACACTAGGGTGCAAGCAGGAGAGGTTGAAGATATACAATGCAAGCTGCAAGCTATGGCACGATTCCAATCCATTATGAATGAGGAGATTCATAGGGACATTATGGACATGAAGCATAGGCATCAGGAGCAAAGCATGAATGTCAATGCAAGGAATGATACTCACTTCACTCAATTTATGGAAATTCTCAATGGCATGCAGGTTGAGTTGGAAGCAAATGGGAGAGGAAATAGTGACCCCATGATTGGGCAAGCAGAAGACTCACTGATGGAGGAAATATCCACTGTGAAAGTGATTGAAGGACACGAATAGCTCCAGGAATGATTTTATTAGTCTCTTTTTATAAATCTTGCTATGTTTTTTTTTTACAGTTCATAAGGATATATATAGTTAGAAGAAGCATCATAGGAACTAGAAAGCACCTTATTCTTAGATATCAGCAAGAGCTGAATGAGGGGAAAATTGTACTAGACCTCTCTTGCTTAGCTCTATTTTTGAACTGCTTTATGATGGTATGTATGTGATATATACAATTATTTTTAATGTGAATATTTTGTTAAAAAAAACATTGTGAAAGGGGATTTTGAAATAGTCAAGAATTTCCATGTAATATTTACCTTCAACTACCAATTCTAGGAATAATTGTTGAGAAGTTGTAAATGGTTGTAAATGGATGTTCAGAAGTTCAAATCCCCCCAATCTTACCTGTGTGTTAGGTGTTATGCACTATAATACACTATGGGTATAGTGGTAGCAGACAAGATTAGGCCCCCGAACCTTATGTCACATGAGTAGCAACCCCATCCCATTTGTTGATTCCCATAACTAAAAAAACACTAACATCAACCTCAACTAGCATCTGAGGCTTATCAACTAACATCAACCTCAAGGAGCCTAAAGCACCTAAGGACACCCATGATCAACCCTCATATCACTCCATTAGACCCCCACACCCCCAAAAAGGCTTAAGAATGAAGAAAAAGGCTTAAAAACCCCAAAAAGGAGCCTAAATAACTCTCCTAGGGGCTAAAGCCTCCAAAAAGGGGCTAAAACCCCTCAAAGGAGCCTAAAACCCTAAAAGGGGCTAAAGTTAGGGCGAAAGGGGCTAAAGCCCTGACCAAGGGCTTAAAACCCTAAAATTCCCCAAGAAAGCTATAAAAGGAGGGGTGGGGGTCACTCTCAAACAACTCTTCCCTTGCATATTGTTATGCTGCCCATGGATGCCTTGAGACTCTTTGACTCTCAAGCCACCCACATCCCCCTCTCTTCCACTCATCTTCCCCATTGAGCCATAGCTCCTCCATTACTGAGTGACATAGAGAGGTGCTTCCTCCAGTCAGGGCATGGTGTCCCATTACACCAAAGAAGAGGTATACTTGTGTGTTTTGTTTCATTTCTTTGATTTTGTTTAACCCATAGCTTGTTTGCAGGTTTTCATATTCTTCATGCAGGTTCTCGGAGCAAAGCCCTAACCCTATTTGCAGAGGGGCTCACGGCCATTTGCTTTCCCTTTTTATTCTGCTTTCCTTTTATGCATTTTCCACACGTAGGAACTACCCTTCCGTCCTATAGACGAAATGGAGCCATTCCTGCCCCTGTAGCAAGGATAAATCCCTGCTACAGAACTAGTGACCATACTAGGTCGATCCCACAGGATCCCTGGTTCAATTTTTGGAAATTTCAAGTTTTTTCAGTTTATGCCCTAGATTTTAAAATTTCTTGTCAGGACTAGGTTAAATCTTGTTTAAATTCAATTTTTTTTGTTGCCGAAGCCTCTGCAAGCCAAATCTGAGTCTGTTTGGCCACAGTACAGGTTATTATCGGTCAGATCTGACTCAGGATCAGAAAAACCCCAAATCCTAAGTAAGTCGCACTTATCGGGCCTGAACAGGGGATGAGGTCGCTCTTTTAGGCCTCATGGGCATGACCAGGTCTCCCTTTCTCCCCTGAAAGGCGTGACTTCACTCAGAAAGGCAGATCGCTTCTATCCATGAAATTTGTGCGACCCCCTCGCCTGTTTCTGGAAAAAAATTGTGACCCCCTCGCCAAATTTGACCCAAAACGTGCGGTCTGTCAATCAGAGGTTAATTTTCAGTTTACTAGGGACTGTCAGTGCGGCTCAGCCGCGTCTTTCCAGCACAGTAGTTCTATTTCTGTTTCTATTTCCATTTACTACAATTTCATGTACAAACAAAGTGTAAATTCAAAAAAAATTAATTGCTTAATCAACATAGCCTAACTAAAACTAAGATAAAATTAACAGTCTTACTTACCCTTCCTCCTCTACCCAGTCATCACCCTTTAGGGTATTCTAGGATACAACGAAGGGCACAGCTCGTATAGTAATAGGCCCTTGACTGAATATTGTTCTAAACCATTAAAAACAGATGACCTGGAAGGTAGAGGGGGTAGAGAAGGAGGACTTCTCACGGCGCTAAGCGTCCTCCCTGTTGACCAACCTTGCATCTGAGAGGTGACCTATGGATCTACGGATGGGATTAGTCCCATTGTGTTGAGAGCCCAGCACCTTTTCTTGGTCAAAGAAGAATATAGGTGTAAGGTAGTCACCTAGTTAGGCCATCAAAATTTAGGGTAAAAAATTGTATCTGTTTACAAATTTTTGTTTATTTACTGCTTGTACACACAATGATATGAACTCTACGACATATTCATAAACCACTTGCAGCCACTTGATAACAGAAAAATAGAAAGACATACACACCATACCACTTAAATCAACCCAACTCAGTTCATGACGCTGAGAGAGCCCTTAAAATTTATCAATTTACACTAAGTTCAAAAAATCTACAGTCTTTGAGGACATAAGTCCCTGACTGCCTTAACCATGGGAAGTACTTGGGCTCAGCCCAGAAACTCATTGTGAAGAGTACCACGGGAACCCCAAAGTAGCTGGCTGCTGAGAGGAATTTCCAAGTGAAATGGGCAACGACCCCCACCGATTGAGTAGAATGCCCATGAGGAAAAATCCAAGCGTTGTCTTCTAGCAGTCTTGGTGGCTGAGTGACCACCTACAGCCATTAGGAAGCCATTAAAACCGGGGTCCAAAAATCATTCCCACCAGTTTGATAAACATCTAACACAATTGATCCCCCACGCTCTTCCTCGCGCCTAAGAGGCGAACCACCACAATTCGGGAACACTAAATCGACATCGTCGAGACCATTCTTGATGACCTCTCACACCATCAGAAGGCCACACAGCCTCTGATTCATATTTAGACCCATATTAGTCTGAACCAGACCTTCATACTACACCATCAAGCCCCATGGATGGTGCAAATCCGGATCCATTTTTCGACATAGCCATAGCTATTTGGCCCATGTCCACACCACAAATTATCACCAACAAACCTGCAGGTGGGCCCAGCATGGTCATGCAAACGGTCATCATTCAGCTGCCACCACCCATAGTAACCACTCAAGCTATCCCACCTGCAACACTTGCGGGTAGTGGACCTTCCACATACACTGCCCCCCCCCCCATCACATTGGGGGGAAATGCCCCTTCCACATACACTGCCCCTCCTTTCACACATGGGGGTAGTGGCCCTTCCATTCACACTATCCCTCACACCACACTTGGGGGCATTGGCCCATCTACAATAGCACCACCAGCACCCCCAACTATGCAGGTACATTATGCACCTGCAAACCCCACCACCATACCTCCCCCATCTCACATCAACCTGGGGTCAAATTTTCCTTTCATGGCTCATCTTAACTTGCCTGATTTGGCTCGATTGACAAATGACCCCATTCACCATCAAGATTTTTGGCCTCCCATGCCAACCAAGCTGGCATCAGACATTCCCAATTTTGAAGGCAAGGCAGGGGAATGTCCCCAAAACCACATCATGACATTCCATCTATGGTGCTCATCAAATAGCATCGTAGATGATTCCATCAGGCTGAGGCTATTCCAACGCACCCTTACAAGTGCTGCAGCCAAATGGTACATTGAGCTACCGCAGGCCAAGTACCCAGATTTCAACTCCTTAGCTTTCATGTTCTTGCAGTATTTCCAACTCTCCGTCAGATATGACGAAGGGGTGGAGATATTGTTATCCTACCGCCAGAGCACTGCAACACATATAACCGGCCACATCCATGAGTGGTGGTGATGTCTTAGCTTGTGTAAAATCCAACTTGACGACAGGCTCTTCTTGGATTGGTTCCTCAAGACCCTGCTCTCGCCCATAGCAAAAGACGTTGCATCTGAACGTCGTCAATCCGAAGAGGAGGCCATACTGAAAGCCCAATAGTTTGACCTGATCTATACTTAGTCTGGATACCTGTACACTGCATTCGAGACTCTCCCCATATAGGTACCTCCTACTGGGATGCACCGAGGGCATCCCATGCTGCAAATGGCATCATAGGCTCAGTCTCCCAACAACCACAGCACCGTCCAACACCACCTGCAGCTCCACCACAACCAAGCAACACTGCTAGTGTTGCTTACCAAAACCAAACTCTGGACTACGCCAGAATGATGTCCCAGTCCGGAGCAACAACTTCCTATGCACAACCTATGCCACCGCAACAGGCTCAGGCCATGGCACCGCAGCCCACCCAAATTTATTATGCACCACCAGTGCAAGCGATTCAAGCCCCTGCCCTCGCTCCACCCGCTCCATTGGGAAAAGTGTTCGCACAACAAAACTATCCCAACCAGCTTGCCCCCAAAAATCAACAAGGGCAAGCTAGAAATACTCGACCTCGAAACCAAGGCAATAACCAACCACAAGGAGGCGGTCAACAACCAAACCCTCCCAACAATGCCGCAGCAAACCGAGCAGCCCAAAAACCCCCATGACAAAACGCACCAAGATGCAACGCCCCGTTGCGCACAAACCAGCCATGCACGCTCTGTGAGGTCTATGGGAACTACACATTCGAGTGTCCCCTCATGGGTCGAGCTAAGTAGGCCATTTAGAACGAGTCCCAACAGGCCACCAACGCTATGAACCAAGCCCAACCCAATCCGGCACAACAAAGACCTCCTCCTATGGTGCTCCAAAACCCACTACCAGTCCAAGGATTGGTGGCAACCGCACCCCCTCCCCAAGCCAATCCCAATGCTCCAAGGGCACCTCCCACGGCCAAAACAAGTGTCCACCACCTACTAGCCATGACGACTGAAGAGGTTAACCTACAAACCAGACGGAATCAGTACGAAACCACCACCGAACCCGCTAACACATCAGCGGCATCTACGTCCAAATCAGTCAATGCACCTCTCCAGTTACCCCCTTTCCCCTGCCCCCCCATACACCGAGTTGCCAATAATGATACGGCTAGAGCTACGGTCAGCTATTGCATTATGGATGATTTGGCCCAAACACCAACGGCCATGTCCGTTCTTGAGGTACTCAAAATGTGCCCAATGCAGAGGAAAGTGTTGCTCGTCGTCCTTGGGGCCATAGACCCCTCCGACTCCAAGTTGATCACATTCAACACAGAGAATGGAGAACCACGAATGCCATCTACCATTGCCTTCCAAATCCCGGTGTCTATCTGGAATCTGGTCATGCACCCATGCATATTGGATGAGGGGGCACCCACGTGCGTTATGTCCACCCTGGTTTTGGCAGAAACTTGGATCACCAATTCTAGAACCATCCTCCACAAATTTGAGGGCTTATGATGGCCATCCCACTAAAGCCCAAGGAATCCTCCCCCATGTCCCCATCACATTAGCTGGGAAGACAGTGTTGATCGACATAGAGGTCATCAACGCTCAACTGGACGATAACCTTCTCCTCGGAAGAAGTTATATGTACGCCATGAGAGTGGTTGCATCAAGTGTCTTCCGTCTCATGATGTTCCCTCATGAAGGGCAGATCGTGACAGTTGATCAACTCACTTATCATGATCTGCAAGGGTTAACGGCACCCACCAACGTTATCCCTACCATCAACACCATTGATCCCCAAGAGACGACCACACATGCCAATCTCGTCCCTACAATCAACACTATGGTTGACAACACACCAGCCTCCCCATTGTTGAATGTGGGCCCTAGTTTGTTTGTCGATACCACCATGACAGCTCATTTCCCCTTAGTGTCACCGCCATCGACACAAAATGAGACTACGGACTTGTGCATGGTCTCATCCAGCACCGCTGCACCCAAAAAACAAGCGCAGTCGTATCCCCAACCCCAACCACAACACCGTCCACAACCTCAACACCAACAGCAGCCGAAACATCATCCACAGTAGCATCATTTCATGCAGCCGTAACCACAACTGTATCCCCACATGCAACCATCAAGGAGTTATCTGGGCTCATCTCCAGTCCATACAATTCCCTTCCTCTTTCCCCCGCCTAGCGTCATGAGCAAGCCAGTAATGGCAACCTTAAGCCTACCTAACTTTACATTGGGAATTTTGGTGTGGTATCTTGACCCACAAACTCAACCACCAATGCCCCAGGTAGTCTTAACACCTGTGCATCCCATTGCGGTTGAGTTCCATCCTCCACCTAGTTCGCAAAAACCAACCACCACACCCTCACCTACACCGCCCCACCCGAAAAGGGCCAGGGGAAAGAACACTAAAGCCACCCTAGAACCTCGGCATATCCCACCTTGCGCCGTCTGGGAACAACAAGGCCATCCAACTCAGAATTGCCCTGAAATTCCAATGATCCATGCGCATTTGCATGCCATGGACACAACCAAAAAACTCCCTTGGTTGACCTTCCAACCGCGCTAATAGTCAGAAACAAGTCACTGAGAACAAACCATGCTTGCACCCTCTATGTTTTGTATGGACATTATTCTCACCATTTCCAAGACTTGGCCAAATTTTGAATGGCTTTAGCCGACCTCCGTCAACATTCCCTAGATTCTGAGATCACCCTGATCGAAGAAGTTCACCCCCCACCTCCTTCTTCAAACACCATGTCCATTTACATGATGTCCAGTTCTACTGACCCTCTTTTCTCCACCATCACTGACGGTCCATCAGACCTATCTCTTCCATTGTTTCCCCAGCCACAACCGCAACCTGAGTTGCAACCTCAACCTCAGTTACCAGGGAAACAATGGGGTTCATTCCCACTCGACATTTTCTTTTTCCTTTTCCTTTTCCCTTTCCTTTTCCTACCGTCTGATATCGTGAGTAGGTCTATCTTGGCAACCCGCAATCTACAAAATTTCACACTGGGAGATCCTGTGTGGTACCTTGAACCACCTACCCTACCTCTAAGGACCCAGGATGTGTTGACTCATGTCCAGCCAATTGAGATGATGTTGCACCTACCTCGAGGTCTATCAAAGACTCCTCCCATCTCCAGGCCTGCCCCTCTTCCTCCAACAAAGACTGGGGAAAAGGCAACCAAAGCCACAACCAATACCATTTTTATGATATCTAGCACCAATTTCCCTTTCACCTCTTCAGCTGTGGAAGATCCAACTGATCTATCCCTACACCACTGACGTGATGATGGGGATATCTGTAAGACCACCTCTGGTTTTACCCCATACCCTTTAAACCATAGTGTGGAATCGGTTCTTTCCATAAAAGACCAAATTTCGTCACCCCGCCTTGCCAATGACCTTCATCTCAGCAAGGGGGAATACCTCTTCGCTGACTCAGATGCTCGACTCTTGAAGAAGTCGTGCAATGGGCTCCACCTCAAGAGAGTCTATGCCTGATATAACCACTATGAGTCCCTTATAGCGTAGTTTTTTTCCTTTTTTGTTTTGCAACAATTTTACCAGAAATCAAAGACCCCCATTCAGGGGCAGCACCATTAGCTACTAATTCAAAGTCACCCAGAACCTGTTCGAGACACCCCTCACACCTTCGGGCCCAAATTTCTATCTCCTTATGAGACCATTGTCTCATGTTTAACAAACAAATTTTGGGACCGCTTCCCAAAAGTTACCTCGATTTACGAGCCACAACATGGTGATGCAAGTGTCTGCAGACCTATACTTGCATCACACTTGCCTACCGCTACTCATGCTGGTTTTTGGGCCACCGCCGGTTAAGGGTTACCATTTTTTTTCTTGTTTTGTATTTTAACACATAATTGTTTTCTTTATCCATGGCACCTTACGCGGACCTTTGGACCATTGTCCACAAAATGATTTATTTTTCTTGCATGTATTTGGCATATAAGTTCCCCCATAGTTGCACTCACATCGCATGTAGTCAAGTCTGTCCACCACAACTCACACACAGCTCTCCTGACCTCTGTCCGAGAGCCACCTCGGTTTGCATGCCTCTGCTGCACCGACTCGCGAGCCTCTGCCACGATCTATCCCGCGCATGTATTGGTATGTTTGAGAGCCTTCTGCTCTGTCCATACTGCGCGGACGACCTTTGGACCACTATCCACCGTCCCAACATGGGGCGCCGCCTGTGCCACCGCAATCAGTTAACCATACTAGAGTTTTGTTTAACCTCTTTTCTGACTCATAAAAACAATGAAAAGATATTCGAGTGCATCTGCTTCCTTTCCCGCTCAATAAAGTATAGGAAATGGCGTCTACATCATCTCGTTTACCTCCTTTTGCAGACCATGTGGACCATCAAATGAAAAGTACCACCTTAGCATATTCAAGCCAAGAACATTCCCCTCTGCATACTTTTATGCTTTCTCGGGCAGAGGAGCCACACTTTATGAAAATGCTCACCACGGGTTGTCGTTAAGCTCTTTTCCAACCTTCTCATCAAGAAAAGATTGCCGAGCAAACTTGGTTTCGTTCATGCTCGTAAAAGTATCTGAATGACCATCCAGTCAATATAGGTTTAACCTTTTCCGGCCTGGTTGGACTACCAACGGTAAAGAAGTCTCTCATCCCCTACAGGATGGACGAGTTCTCCGATGTATACTTTTATCCTTTTTCGGGCACAGGAGACTATCAACAAAAAAGAGCCCCCACTGGAGTCTTTTTCGTGCTTTCAGACTCTCTAAAATTGAAAGCACCATCGAGCATTTACTTTCTCGAGCTCACCCAAAATCCATGAGATCGTACCACAACGGTGTGCCTAGAAACCACCCCACAGAAAATAGCTTGGCAGCGTCCCCACTACGGGTCGCCTTTGTTCAAAGTACTCTGCAATGTGTCTTCCTTGGACCCCATCAATATCAAAAGTGTCCACCTCCTCCAAGTATTTCCCATCTGCAATGACATTCTCGGTATTACAACTATGATCCCATTCCCATGAGTCAGTTTCATTTGCTTCCTGGTCTGCCCTACCGTCATACTCTGAAAAAAGGAATTTTGAGTCTACCATACTCCCCCTGCCCCTGTTCAATTCCTTCCCCCCCCTCCCCCATTCAGTGGGTCAGCCCGCAGATTGTCTCACATCTTTCGCTTATCTCCCTCGCGCCTCTGGTCAAGGAAACACCATTGCCTTGACCTGGGGAAGGTCTCCCTCTGTCGACAAGAACATACATATTCCAGAGGATAGACCTAGAGGTCCCTGTACCTTGGTTTCATTAACATCATTGATGAGTTCCTTGGACCACTTGAGAGGAGTCCTTAGTGCCTCTCGGGATGGTTGTTTCTCACATGCTCGACTACATCATCGCACCGTTGAGATTCGTACAGGGTTTGGTCCATGCAGTATTTGGTCAAAGACCCCGGATGTCACCTGACTCTAGCACATTAATGAGTCTATTCGAGGGACCTAAACAGATTATGTCCCGTGTAATTGTCGGGTTGCGTTGGAGACAGTGTTTAGAAGCCCCAGCATTGCTTCTATATAGATTTATGATTGATGCATTATACTTGTACCACAGAGACTCTGACTCTCAATCAGCAAGTCCATATAGCTATGTATCGTCCCAGATCCAGCAGGCCGCTAGTCATGAAGATATAGCATTCCATGAGAATGCCATGGGTCCAATGTACCACTTCTTCATATCAGTATTGTATTCAGCCTCACATTGAGGCAACCATTATTGTAGCATCAGTTGTATATGATCGGCTCTTGTATTTTAGAGCATAGATCAAATTATTCTTTTGACATTGTCATGAGCATGGGGATGCCCGCCTTGTCCATATACATGTCATACATTATTTGTATCTCACCCATTGATGGGAACCATATTAATACAAAAACCAAAGGCCACCATGCCCCAGCCCCGGAAGCACCACCTCTATGCATCAAATCCTATGATGTCCGTCGGCCATACGATGAGCTCCTACCCTCACACATCAGGGGGCAATCTATTAACCCAAAAAATCCCTCACTCATCTCTATATGGCTTACACCACCCAAGGACACCCATGATCAACTCTCGTATCACTCCATTAGACCCCCACACCCCCAAAAAGGCTTAAGAATGAAGAAAAGGGCTTAAAAACCCCAAAAAGGAGCCTAAATAACTCTCCTAGGGGCTAAAGCCTCCAAAAAGGGGCTAAAACCCCTCAAAGGAGCCTAAAACCCTCAAAGGAGCTAAAGTTAGGGCAGAAGGGGCTAAAAGCCCAAAAAAGGGGCTAAATCCCTGACCAAGGGCTTAAAACCCTAAAAGTCCCCAAGAAAGCTATAAAAGGAGGGGTGGGGGTCACTCTCAAACAACTCTTCCCTTGCATATTGTTATGCTGCCCATGGATTCCTTGAGACTCTTTGACTCTCAAGCCACCCACATCCCCCTCTCTTCCACTCATCTTCCCCATTGAGCCATAGCTCCTCCATTGTTGAGTGAGATAGAGAGGTGCTTCCTCCAGCCAGGGCATGGTGGCCCATTGCACCAAAGAAGAGGTATACTTGTGTGTTTTGTTTCATTTCTTTGCTTTTGTTTAACCCATAGCTTGTTTGCAGGTTTTCATATTCTTCTTGTAGGATTATTTCTAACATATTTTTGCAGGTTTATTGTCTCTAATAGTTGTTTGCAGGTTCTCGGAGCAAACCCCTAACCCTGTTTGCAGAGGGGCTCACGTCCATTTGCTTTCCCTTTCTATTCTGCTTTCCCTTTATGCATTTTCCACATGCAGGAACCTACCCTTCTGTCCTATAAACGGAAGGGAGCCATTCCTGCCCCTGTAGCAAGGAGAAATCCCTGCTACAATGCTTATAACCAAGCATCAAGACTTGCCATGGAAACTTGCCTCCCCATGAATTTCCTAAGTAAAGTTTTGCTCGTTAGTTGAAAAAACAACTCAAATCTTAAACGTTTGCACTACCACTAGAAAATGTTGGGTGTGTGCTATATTTTTTCCTAATAATAGTGCATACCTATGACGGAAAAAAATATGCGCTACTTTTTCAAAAAATGGGTAATTTAATCCCGGGTAAGATATTTTGGTTGTAATCTAATATAGGTTAACATATAGGGTTTTGGAAGCAGTAGAATTATTGAATGGTTAAGAACATACAATGAGAAAAGGAGAGGTGCAACTAGCTTTAATTTTTGTTGATTTTCTCGATCAATACTTTCCATGGTAAATTTATATGTATTGTATGTATGCCAATGTTTTAATCTCTATTTTTCTTAAGAATTTGTATGCATTGTTTCACTTCATAAGTTTAAAATTGATAGAGAAACCCTATTGTCCGTGAATTTTAACCACCTTCTTTTGTTTCTTCGATTGTTTATTCTCTTCGAAAGTCGAAAGCTAAAAGCCTTCCCTCTCAATCCTTTTGATTCATCTTTCAACCCTCAAAATCCTCCATGGAAGGAAACCCTTTCCCACAATCCAAAGCATCTCCTATGTTAATGTTTCCCTTTGGAATATTAAGTACCCCTACCAATATATGTTGATGGAGATTTGTGTGTGTACTTACAACCTTCCCTAAGACACAAAAATGATTTGAGCCCTATGTGCATGCTCCTAACACCTCTAACAACTCACCATCAAAACCCCATACTTTTGAATTTTTCAAATACGTAGGGTCTTCCCCCTTTCCTCAAATGCACCGAGGAGACTACTTATAAGGTCATTAATACTAGCATAGTTGATAAAAATCTCAAAGTGAGGGAGTCCTTTAAATAATTGACAAGTTCGACATCCTCATATAATGAGTACATCTCCAAAATCCCTCATCACCCTTAAATATCATACTCCAATCTCATATGTGTGTGTTGTTCAGATAACATGTGTATACTTGATTTCATGTATAATAGTGTTAATTAATGTGAGTTACATGTTTATATAAATTTAATTGCTTTCCATTTATTCACATGTGTGACACTTAGTTGATTTGATGTGTAGTATTAATTAATGTAAGTTTAGTTGTTTTTGTATATAGGTAACACTTAGTTGATTTATATATAATACTCCAATCTCATATGTGTGTTGTTCAGATAACATGTGTATACTTGATTTCATTTATAATAGTGTTAATTAATGTGAGTTACATATTTATATAAATTTAATTGCTTTCCATTTATTCACATGTGTGACACTTAGTTGATTTGATGTGTAGTATTAATTAATGTAAGTTTAGTTGTTTTTGTATATAGGTAACACTTAGTTGATTTATATATAATATTATTTAATGCAAGTTTACCTGTATATATTTTAATTTCCCTCCAATTCACACACATGATACTTGTATTTATTGTTTTAAGTGTATAATCTTATGTATATGTTTTTATATATATGTTTATTGATGTTGATCCGATGTGTAGTATTAATTAATGTAAGTTTAGTTGTTTTTGTATATAGGTAACACTCAGTTGATTTATATATAATATTATTTAATGCAAGTTTACCTGTATATATTTTAATTTCCCTCCAATTCACACACATGATACTTGTATTTATTGTTTTAAGTGTATAATCTTATGTATATGTTTTTATATATATGTTTATTGATGTTGATCCGATGTGTAGTATTAATTAATGTAAGTTTAGTTGTTTTTGTATATAGGTAACACTCAGTTGATTTATATATAATATTATTTAATGCAAGTTTACCTGTATATATTTTAATTTCCCTCCAATTCACACACATGATACTTGTATTTATTGTTTTAAGTGTATAATCTTATGTATATGTTTTTATATATATGTTTATTGATGTTGATCCGATGTGTAGTATTAATTAATGTAAGTTTAGTTGTTTTTGTATATAGGTAACACTCAGTTGATTTATAT
Source organism: Pseudotsuga menziesii (assembly GCA_001517045.1). Lineage (NCBI taxonomy): Eukaryota > Viridiplantae > Streptophyta > Pinopsida > Pinales > Pinaceae > Pseudotsuga > Pseudotsuga menziesii. Next base: position 913,575 of record LPNX011040810.1, on the reverse strand, counting down.
ATAATATTATTTAATGCAAGTTTACCTGTATATATTTTAATTTCCCTCCAATTCACACACATGATACTTGTATTTATTGTTTTAAGTGTATAATCTTATATATATGTTTTTATATATATGTTTATTGATGTTGGATCAACATCAATATTGTCTAGTAGCACTATTCAAATTCATGGCATTTAATAAATTATTCATATTTTATAAATTCATATTGAATAACAACGATAGTATAAAATGATAACAATAAATTACTCATTAAGCTAGTAAATATACTACAAATTGATGTTAGCTCATGACTCATTTAGCAAATAAATTTGCTACAAACTAACATAAATTAATGTATAATTAAGCTCATAAAAATACTACAAATTGACAAGAATTATACTTCCAACTAATGAATCAAATCAATCAATTAATGACTAAGAGAGGTGCTACTAAAATTTCCTCATGCTTTAAGGGTATGCTATTATACTTCCATTAGTTGCCTCCCTAAAACTAGTAGTTTATATACGTCCTCGTCTTTGGGTTAGTACCACGAACTGGAATCAAACTTGAATGCTTTCCTAGCATGATCACAAATACATATCAACTACATCAACAAGCATGAGTTCCCCTTGATGGATGTAGTCTCCTTGTAAAACTTGAGGTGCCAAACATTTATCAAAAGGAGTTGAGTTTGTGTTGTAATAGGACACGGGTACATATCCCTCTCCCTTTAATTGGCCTCCCACTCACATATACGAAGTTGCATGTGTCTACATGTTGTTGGCATCATCATCTTCTCTGATTTTCATACAAATTTCATTATACAGGTGCACACAACATAAACAATCTATAATAAATTGCCATTTCTACTACCTATTAAAAATTCAAATTGATTTTTTTGCAACAAAAATGTTTTATAAACTAGCATTTATAATACCTATTAAAAATTCAAATTATGTTTTTTGCAAAACAATTGTGTAAAACACATTGGTGCGGCATAAAAACATAAACACATTGTTCACAATTCAAAGTAATCGGTGCTCCTAATTAAAAATCAATCCATCAGAAAAGTGGAGAAGGTTATTATTATTATTACAGATGCTCCTAATTAAAACATAATGCAACAAAAAAGTGGATAAGGTTATTATTATTATTAACGATAATTAGTGTGCAACTTATATACGGGAATCAATACCACAATCATACACCTTGTATCTCCCAATGCACTGCCAACAGTGAATCTGTACATTCTAAAACACACCACCAAGTTGGGAAAAAATTATTTATAGCCTAGAATTAATGATACATTTACACCATAAATTATGCCTTCCTGTTTCATTTTATGCCAACAAAGAGAGGGAAACATATTTATTAGTTGGGTTTAATGGTGATATTGTTATGTATCATAGCATTGATGTGAGTCTCATTGTACATTCATAAATGCATTAGCAAGTGCAAGAAAATGCTTAGTTAATTTTTTCTTGTTGATGTACTTCATATGTAGGGAAGCACCACTAACAGTGCCTCCTTAAATTTCCTAAAGCATTGGCAAGCTATATATAAAATCTCTCAACAATTTGCTTATCATATGAGGAAACATTGCTTATGATGCTTCCTCGTATCATAAATATCAACAAAAAATGTAATATTTTTATTTTATTATTTTTATGATTCGCTAATGCATTAGGTTGCATGGAAGGTGATGCACCACACAATTTAGTGAGAGTTGAATGGCTTGGATGCACCATATGGATTTTTAAACAATGAAAATCTTAATTCACTACAAATGTAAATGAGTAAGTAACAAATAATTTATTAAGTCTCTTCCCTAGTGAAGAGGCATGGTTGTCATGTAGAGAAAATATGAAAATATAGTCTTATTTTACAAAATTCGAAAACAAGTGAAATGCATGGCCAAAGCAAAAGACTTGAGGAACCCATCAACACAGTAGCATTGACAATAGGGTGGTTGTATATGGATGATGAGCATTGATGCATATGTGATTGGAAACACTAAATGACCCCCGCCTCAAT
>LPNX011040810.1:878047-910817 GCA_001517045.1 Pseudotsuga menziesii | reverse complement strand
TAAAATTTCTAAACCTACTTTAGTGCTTCTTACATATAGATGCATCAGTGCACTTATTGTCTTTTGACACACCAAAATGTGTGTTATAAAAAAAAATAAAAAGTATTAAATGCTCCTTCTATTGGAGTGCACCGACATGTTTTAGTAGTTTTTTAAATAAAAACCATTATTGTATTGCAAAATATCTAAACCTTAACAATCAGTCGTAGATATTAACATACCAGTGCGATCAAGTGTTGGTGGTGTACCATTCCTTATGTGTGTGTGTGTGTGTGTGTATACACATATGTGTATATATACATATATGTATATATATGTGTATGTATATATATGTATATGTATATGTATATATGTATATGTATATATGTATATGTATATATGTATGTATATATGTATATATATACAATTTGGATATGGTAAGCCATTTCTTGGGTTGCACCAGGGTGTGTAAGAGCTATTAAGCACATTGTCAAGTGTTTTTTTAATAAAAAAATTATGTTTTATAACATACTGTATAAACCTAATTTACTGCTTCTTACATGTAGATACACCATTGTGCTTATAGTCAAGAAAAAATTATAAAGTGTCATCACAAAATTAAAAAAACATTCTCTAGTGCACTTATATAAGGAATGCACAGGTGCTTCGTCTACGGGAGCACACTAATTCATTTTTGTAAATTTTAAATAGAAACCAATATTGCACTGAAAATTTTAAATGCCTGATTCAGTGCTTGTAGATAGCAACACACTAGTGCGCTTATGAGTTTAAGATGCATCATTTCAATTTTGTTTAACATTAAAGTACATATTTTTTATTATCGCATATCAATTATATTGATCTTCAATGCACTTGTTTATTTAACACATATGTGTGACATGGTTATGATCATGTCAGTACACTTCATACAATTTAAGTGCACCATCTAAAAACCTCCATTAAAACCTTCAATTGCACGCCTTTGTTAGCAATCTAATTTATAAAAAAATAAGGGATAAAAAAATTTAGAGGTCCTACAAAGACCCTCCATTATATGGTGTTTTCCTTTAGTGATATCTTCAAGCTAAAACAAAGTGCCAATGGATTAAAATATGAAGATGATGTAGTTATCTTGTCAAAGAATAAAGCATTAAGAAATTACACAATAAAATTGGGATATGATGTTAGTATGGAAGATGAACAAGAAGTGGAAAAAAATGGTTGTGGAAGTTAATTAAAAGCTTAAATTCCCATTAAAAATAGGGAAATTTTATGGTTGGCTTGAGCAATAAAGTTATAACCCATGATAATTTCAAAATTAAGACATGACATGACAGGGACCAGGTAAGTGTATTCATATAAATTGAATTATGAATCAGTAGATCATATCTTTGTCATTGCAATTTATGGAAAGAAGTGTGCTTTGTCATTTACTCAAAGCTAATTAATGTACAGGGGATACCGGATGGAGAAAGCATATATGAATGTTTTAAGAGGTAGTATAATAACAAATCAACTCCATACCATAAGGCTATGCCATGGACTATAGTATGGGAAATATGGTTAATATGGTTAGGAAGAAACGACATGACATTCCAAGGCAAAGAGAAATTGTCGGAAATTGTCGATTCACGTTCCATTAGGTGAGTTATTCTTATGGGGCAATCTAGAATCGCATGATAGTGAAGAATATAAGAGTACTAAAAGAACTAGATATAAATAAATTAATGGCACATGGATACTTTGACCGTGTAAGTTAAACATCTCCAAGTATCCATTGAACATTATGTATTCTATATCTATTAGAATATCATTTTATTTCACTCAAAACAACTTATCTTCTAGCACTTAAAACAACTTGTGTTTTAGGCACAAATAGTAGAGTTAAAATATATGTTTCTAGATGTCCCTATAGCTTGCATTAGACAAATGTATATCCAATATTCAAATTCTAAGTGATTTCAAGCTTATTATTGATTGGGTAAAAGGAATGAATAAATTTGAAATTTAATACTTCTTGATCTTATAATGTCCAGTATACACTCACATTAGATTGTAATTTCAAAAAAATAACCTTTTAAATAATCAAAGCTATGGTGATTTATGAGTAATTTTTTGTAGCAATTAAACCAAAAATCCAATGCAACAGAAAACCAAAATTTTGATTTTGATAAATATGTTTTTTTTAATAAAAACCTCGGATGTTGAATTACAAAGTAAATCCTGAACATATATTCCTTTTTCGGGTTGTGAGGTGACTTCATGAAAAGTCACAACTCTTAAGTTAATTGTATAATATATAATTACATCCTATTATTTATTATTATTGTTTTTATCTTCTTTTTTATGTATTTCTTTTTTTATGTAATTATTTTAGGTATAACATTGCCCTCTTCTTTTAAGATGCTTTGTCCTCAAAGCAATGCAATGATGGATGTTGTTGAATGAACTTCTCGGTCTCCCATGAAGCATCATCTTCTGTACATTTTTTCCACTTAATAAGATATTCATTAATGATGCGACGGCGTGATCTTCTTTCTATGATGTTGAGGATGGCTTCTGGTTCTAATACAAGTTTTCCTTCTTCATCCAAGGTAGGAAGTGTCGTATGGGAAGATTGTTTTTTACCCAACATATTTTTTGAAATTTGAAACATGAAAAACATTGTGAATTCGAATCTTGTCGGGTAACTTCAATTCATATGTTATTGGGCTAATCTTTCAGAAAATTCGGTATGGTCCATAAAACTTGGGAGCTAATTTATTTTTCCCTTATTTCTTAAGTGGCAATTGCTTATGTGGTTGAAGTCTTACAAATACCCAATCTGCTACTTCAAACTCTCCTTCTGTTCTCTGTTGATATGCTTGTTGTTTCATAAGATTGTGTGCCATAGTTAAATTATCCTTGAGTTCTTGCATTACTCTCTGATTTTCTTCAAGTTGATTTTTTACTGCAGGTACTTTTGCATCATCGTGAATGAATTCCTTCCATCTGGGAGGCGCATAACCATATACTGCTTGAAAGGGTGTCATTTTGTTGATGTATGGTAGGTGGAGTTATACCACCATTTTGCATGATGTAACCACTGTAACCATCTATTCTGATTGTATGTGACAAAACTACAAAGATAGGATTCCATGTTATATTTTTATCATTTAGTCAATATGGTCTAGGATCCTATCTGAGAGAATAACATGCACAACAATAATCACAAGAGACAAGAGACACAAAGAATTTTCCTTGAGGAAACCATAAAGGAGAAAACCCCGTAACTTCCTTAGAGATAGAATGAGCACCAATAGCAAAAGTAAAATCCAAAAACACAAAAATGATCTCCGACAACTGTTCTCTCTCTCACTTGTGCGAGCTCCTCTTCTCTCACTCATGGGCTACAGTTGAGTGAGTGTGTGTTTCAAATAGAGAGTCTCACTCTCTATTTATACTAGTTTTCCACTTGACAATTACTGACCAGGGCCGACCTCACTATGAGAGTCTAATAACCCTAATACCCCTCAACTGTGGGGACTATTTCCCCAACTTACAAAGGAGGGTTAACCTCAATGGATTTACATGACTTTATTATATTAATGACTTTCCCAATCGGAGGAACATCGGGGTACAATGAAATATAATATTAAATATACAAGTGAATACATTCTAAAGTTACAAATACATCAACACTCCTTCTTAACTAGGAAGGTATTCTCTTGACACTGTTCATTAGCACAAGTCTTCATTACTTGATTATCATCAAAGTTGGATCATCATCAAAGCTGATCATCATCATCATTGCTTTCGCTATCCCAAGCAAATGGTGCTATCTCTCAATTCTACTCGGCATAGGAAGTTCTACAGAGCCAGCCTTGCTAGATGTAGGCCTAGCCTCCACGTAGGTCTTCACATCTTCAGCACTTATATCTGACAATGGGAGGAACCAATCCTCTCACCATGTCAGAAGTGCACAGCACTTACATCTGACCATGGGAGGAACCAATCCTCTCACCATGTCAGAAAGGCACGGCGCTTACATCTGACCCTGGGAGGAACCAATCCTCTGTTGATGAAATTGTAACTTCGAAATGTATTCACTTATGTATCTTATGTATTATACCCCGATGTTTATTCCGGGATGTGTCTGTAATGTACTTGAGTCATGTCATGCCCCGATGTTCCTATCAGGAGGTTCTATAATGTAAACAAGTCATGTCAAGTCATTGTGGGTAACCCTCCTATTGGTTAAGGGTTAAAGTCCCTGCAGTTCCGGGGCACTAGGGTTATTAGACTCACCTAGTGAAGTTGACCCTAGTAAGGTTTTGTCAAGTCGGGAATTAGTATAAATAGAGATCTAGCCTCTCTATTTATCACACACTCACTCACACTCAGTTGTAGCGCATAGCTGAGGAAGAAGAAGACACTATGGCTAGGAAGAAAGAGGTTACTGCTGTCGAGAGATCATCTTACTGTTTTGGGCTTTTACTTTTGGTGTTGATTCTATCTCTGAGGAAGTTGCAGGGTTTTCTCCATTTATGGTTTCCCCGATTAAAAACACTATGTTCATTGTCTCTTGTGTTTGATTGATGTGCTTTTTATTCTCTCAGTTAAATATCCTAATATAATGCTAGCTTAATGTTAAAAATCTAACATGGTATCAAAGCTAACCTAAGAAGAAGACACTCTACAGCTGCGAGAACTAGGGCTTCCTACTTTGTGGATCTCTCTCCACATATTTTTAGCAAAAGAAGATTGGAATAACTCTCCTCCCTAGGGCGCATCTTTCTGTCGAAGCAAAATCCAATTATGAGCTTTTTCAGTTTTGGACCCGACACTACTGCCGAAAATTAGGGCTTTCCATAGAAGTGGAATTTTCAGTGAGCCCAGGCCTGAATTGATATCCTCCTCAAAATCAAAGTTTAGAGATCAAGATCAAAGCATTTGGTTGGACAGAACTCCGGAAAATCCAAACCCTAATCTGCTCCTGAACCAGCACTACAGAATTTCAGCTCCAAATCCAGATCCAACATCTTGACCTGGTAAGATCTAAATCTTTTGTATTTCCATTTGAGGTTCTCGGTTAAGATGTCTCATCATACCAAGCTTGATGAAAATCTTGAGGGAGATGATAACTTCTGATCCTGGAAGTATAGGATCTCCCTGGTCCTGGAAGAAAATGAGTTGGACTCCTATATCAATGAGGAGGTTCCCGTTCCCGAGGGAGATGAGGCTAAGGCCTTACACAAGAAGAATTTGGTTAAGGTAAAGAGGATTATTGTTGATTCAATCAAGGATCACCACATACCACAGGTGTCCTCCCTAAAGACACCTAAATCTATGTTTGATGCCCTAACCAAATTGTTTGAAGGGAAAAACATAAACCAAAAGATGACTCTGAGAAACCAACTAAAGAATGTATAGATACAGAATGCAGAGACCATCCAGTCTTACTTTACAAGGGTTTCTCAGATTAAGGAATAGCTGGAACCAGTAAATGAAGAAGTGGAAAATGCAGAGATTATAATGACCACCTTGAATGGTCTCCCTAGATCATGGGACTCCTTTATTCAAGGAATCTGTGCCAGAAAGAAGCTAGTCAAGTTCAACAGACTTTGGGAACAATGCTCACAAGAAGAAGCTCGGATAGCAGCTCGAGAAGAAAAGATGGGAAGTGAAGATCAAGCTCTCACAGTTCAATCCAAGAAACCCAGAAGGGACCATCATCATCATCATTCTAAAGGTAAGCACTCTTCCTACAAGAAATCTCAACTTAGATGTTATACTTGTGATGAAACAGGGCACTTTGCCAGAGATTGTCCTAGAAACAAAAGAAACTCTCACAAGAAGAAAAACAATAAGAGAAAACATCATGCTCATGCTGTAGAAGATGATGAACCTTCCTCAAAGAGAAATAAGCAAGAAAGTGATGAAGAATATGTTTTGATTTCCGCTCTCACGAGAAACATCAGACATGGAAGCAATGATTGGCTTATAGACAGTGGGGCTTCCAAACATATGATGGGATTCAAAGAGTCTTTTGTGAGACTATCAGAACATGAATCACCTCACAAGGTGAAGCTCGGAGATGACTACCAGTATCTAATAAAAGGTAGTGGGGAATCCTCCTATAAACTAGACTCTAGAAAGTCTATGACAATGAAGGAAGTATTGTTTGTACCAGGACTAAAGAAGAACCTTCTCTCCATATCTGCATTAGATACACAAGACATGATGGAGTTTGAAAATGATGTGTGAAAGGAAAGAATACAAAGAAGACATTTCCAAGTAGCAAGAGCAAGGAAAAAGTAATCTTGGAAATCATCCACTCCGATGTATGCGGACCATTATCATCAAGCTCACTAAGCGAGTATGTATACTATGTTTCTTTCATTGATGACTTTTATAGGAAGACATCGATTTACTTCATGAAGAACAAAGATGAAGTTTTCAGCAAGTTCAAGGAATTCAAACCCTTGATCAAGAACCACACTAAAAAGAAGATCAAGACCTTTCGATCAGATAATGGAGGAGAATTCACTTCGAATGAATTCAAAGAGTTATGCAAAGACTCAAGGATTAAGAGGGAGTTGTCCACTCCATATAATCCACAACAAAATGGGATTGCATAAAGGAAGAATAGAACTATCATGGAAGCTACAAGAGATATGCTTCACGATCAAGATCTTCCCATGCATTTATGGGCAGAAGCTGGCAGAATAGCGGTGTATGTACAGAACCATACTCCACACAGAGTACTCAAGAATAAGACACCTAAAGAAGTTTTTTCCAGTAAGAAACCAGAAGTTAGCCATCTCAAAATATTCGGCTGTCTAGTATACATACACATTCCAAAAGAGAAGAGGACAAAATTAGATCCTTCAGGAAAGAAGGGTATATTTTTGGGATACTCTGAAAGCTCTAAGGCTTACAGAATATACTCCCCAGGATTCAAGAAGATCGACATTAGCAGGGATGTGACATTTGATGAAGACTCAGCTTACAACAAATCCAGAAAGAGACTTGTTGAAGAACCTGAAGAAGCAGAAGCAACCAGAATTCATGATACAACCATGAACGAAGAAACTCAAGAAGAAGATCGAGAATTTTAAGAACCTGTAGATCCACCTCAAGAGAAGAATCCTCATAAGCGGAAACCTGCTTGGGTACGAGAAGCTATCCAAGGTGCAGAAAGATATGGGGCTCCATAAGAGAATCACAGAGAAAGAAAAAGGACCAGATCCTGCTCCGGGTATGTAGCATTATCATGTGATTTGATCGATAAAGAACCTTCCAATTATGAAGAAGCGGCAGAATGGAAAGAATGGAAGGATGCTATGATCGAAGAGTATCAATTGATCATGAAGAATGATGTTTGGGATGTTGTCCCAAGACCAGAAGGGAAGTGAGTTGTAACTTCTAAATGGATCTACAAGATCAAGCATGTTGCAGATGGTAGCATAGAAAAATATAAAACAAGATTTGTTGCTCGTGGTTTCTCCCAGAAAGAAGGAATAGATTATGACGAAACTTTTGCACCTGTAGCCAGATACACTTCCATCAAATTAGTACTTGATCTGGCTGCAGTGATGAAATGGAAGATACACCAGATGGATGTCAAGACTACTTTCTTGAATGGTGTAGTGGAAGAGGAAGTGTATGTGGAGCAGCCACTCATTTTCGAGACACATGACAGGGAACCTCATGTATGTAGATTGAAGAAAGCCCTGTATGATTTGAAACAAGCACCCAGGACATGGTATGGTAGAATTGATGGCTTTATATCTAGTTTGGGCTTTACCAAGAGTAAAGCAGATTCCAACCTTTACTACAAGGTTGAAGATGGAAATCCAGTGATGCTCCTACTGTATGTAGATGATCTGTTTGTAACAGGTATGAATGGGTTGATTGCAGATACGAAGAGGAAGCTTGTTGCCGAGTTCGAAATGAAGGACTTGGTATGATGCATTATTTTCTAGGCATGGAGGTGTGGCAGAATATAGATGGAATTTTCCTAGGACAAGGGAAATATGCGATAGAGATCCTGAAGAGATTCGAGATGATGGACTACAAGGCCATGACCACACCAATGGCATCGAACATGAAGCTATTGAGTGATGCTTCATCAGAAGCAGTTGATGCTACGATGTATCGTTAGATGATTGGGTCCTTGATGTACCTGATGAACACGAGACCAGATATTTGCTTTGCTGTGAACACCTTGAGTCAATTCTTGACAGATCCAAGACATGTTCACTTGATTGCTGCAAAGCATATTCTGAGGTACCTGAAGGGTACAGTTGACTATGGGCTCAAGTATGAGGTGAATCAGAAGATTAACCAGGAGGGTTATGTTGATTCAGATTGGGCAGGTAGTGCCATCGATAGGAAGAGCACTTCAGGGTGTTGCTTCAGTATGGGATCAGGTGTGATCTCTTGGTTTAGCAGGAAGCAATCCTGTGTGACACTGAGTACAATTGAAGCAGAGTATGTTGCAACTTGATCAGCTAGTTGTGAGGTAGTATGGCTCAGGAAACTATTGTCTGATTTATTTGATCTCCAGTTGGATGCTACTTGTATATATTGTGACAACCAGAGTTGTGTGAAGTTGTCAGAGAACCCGGTGTTCCATGACAAGTCGAAGCATATCAAGATCAAGTATCACTATATCAGGGATATGGTGCAGAGGGGAGCAGTGAAGCTCCAGTATGTTGTGATGGACGAACAGATAGCTCATGTATTGACGAAGCCATTAGCCAGAGTGAAGTTTGAGTACTTTAGGGAGAAGCTTGGTGTTCTCCAGATCGAGGTTCCTTCCAAGGGGAAGTGATGAGTCCGTGAGCCATTCTGACATGGTGAGAGGATTGGCTCCTTCCATGGTCAGATGTAAGGGTTGATCCATTCTGACATGGTGAGAGGATTGGTTCCTTCCATGGTCAGATGTAAGGGCTAAGCCATTCTGTCATGGTGAGAGGATTGGTTCCTTCCATGTCAGATATGAGTGTTGAGCCATTCTGATGTGACTGTAGGATTGGTTCCTACATGATCAGATATAAGAGTTGTTGACATTCTTGGAATGGAGGTGCCCGGTCAGTTACCATGAATACTCAGTCTAGGACTGAGGGCCTTTCTGATACGACTATAAGATGTAGTCTTACATGATCATATGTGAGTGCATGACCATTTTGATGTGATTGAGGCATTGGTTCCCACTTGATCAGATATAAGGGCTGATGCCATTCTCTGGGAGAATGGAGGTACCTGGTCAGTTACCAAGAAAGCTCAGTCTGGGACTGAAGGCCATTTTGATGTGACTATGGGATGTGTTCTCACATGATAAAATATGAGTATTGGGCCATTCTGACGAGTAGATCAGATGTAAGGGCTGGGCCATTCTGACATGGTGAGAGGATGAGGTTCTTTCCATGGTCAGATGTAAGGGCTGGGCCATTCTGACATGGTGAGGGGATTAAGTTCCTCTCATGGTCAGATGTGAGTGTTGGGCATGCCTTTCTAACGATTCAAGGTCAAATGTAAGTGCTGGACGGGCCATTCTGACTTAGGATCAGATATAAGTGCTGAGGAAAACCTACATGGAGGCTAGGCCTACACCCAACATGAAAAAGGGTTGGCTCTGTAGAACTTCCTGTGACGAGAAGAATCATGAGATAGCACCCGTGATGATCCAGTGATGATTCAGCAGTGATGATCCAGATCGAGTGATGATCCAAATCTAGTGATGATCCAGATCCAGTGATGATCCAAATCCAGTGATGTTGCTCTAGTGATGATCCAGATCCAGTGATGATCCAGATCCAGATGAAGATGAATTGCATATGAAGATGAATTGAAGATGAAGATGACTTGAAGATGACGAGGACTCGATGATGATCCAGATGATACAGAGAAGAAGACTTGTTCTGATAAATTGTGTCGAGAGAATACCTTCCTAGTTAAGAGGGAGTGTTGATGAAATTGTAACTTTGGAATGTATTCACTTATGTATCTTATGTATTGTACCCCAGTTTTTATTCTAGGATGTGTCTGCAATGTACTTGAGTCATTTCATGCCCCGATGTTCTTATCGGGAGGTTCTATAATGTAAACAAGTCATGTCATGTCATTGTGGGTAACCCTCCTATTGATTAAGGGTTAAAGTCCCCACAGTTCTGGGGCACTAGGGTTGTTAGACTCACCTAGTGAAGTCGGCCCTAGTAGGGTTTTGTCAAGTCAAGAATTAGTATAAATAGAGAGCTAGCCTATTTATTTATCACACACTCACTCACACTCAGTTGTAGCACATAGCTGAGGAAGAAGAAGACATTGGGGCTAGGAAGAAAGAGGTTACTACTATTGGGAGATCATCTTACTTTTTTGGTGTTTTACTTTTGGTGTTGATTCTATCTCTGAGGAAGTTGCGGGGTTTTATCCATTTATGGTTTCCCCGAGGAAAAACACTGTGTTCATTGTCTCTTGTGTTTGATTTATGTGCTTGTTATTCTCTCAGTTAAAGATCCTAATATAATGCTAGCTTAATGTTAAAAATCTAGCATCCTCTCGCCATGTCAGAAAGGAACAACACTTACATCTAACCATGGGAGGAACCAATCCTCTAACCATGTCAGAAAGGCACGACACTTACATCTGACCATGGGATGAACCAATCCTCTAGCCATGTCAGAAAGGCACAACACTTACATCTGACCATGGGAGGAACCAATCCTATCGCCATGTCAGAAAGGCACATCACTTACATCTGACCATGGGAGGAACCAATCCTCTCACCATGCCAGAAAGGATCTTCAGACTCATCACTTCCCCTTGTAAGGAACCTTGACCTGATGAACACCAAGCTTCTCCCTGAAGTACTCAAACTTCACTTTGACCATTTCTAGCATAGAATCATATTAGGGTTGATTACATCTAAGGATCACCTACGAGCTTCACCAGGACTGATTACGTCCTAGGATAACCTACAGGATCGTTTACGTCTGAGCAACCTATGAGCTTTGCTAGGATTTTATGCTCAGACAACCTGTCTCACCAGCTATGTTAGAACTCCCTCTTTCAAGAGATCTCGATCTGGATCACAAACTGGAGCTTCACTTCTCCTCTCTGCACCATATCGCTAATATAGTGATATTTGATCTCGATATGCTTCGACTTGTCATGGAACACTGGGTTCTCTGACAACTTCACACAACTCTAGTTGTCACAATATATGCAAGTAGCATTCAACTGGAGATCAAACAAATCATATAGTATCTTCCTCAGCCACACTTCCTCACAACTAGTTGAACAAGCTGCAACATACTCTACTTCGGCTGTACTTAGTGCCATGTAGGGCTGCTTCCTGCTAAACCAAGAGATCACACCTGATCCCATACTGAAGCAACACCTTGAATTGCTCTTCCTATCAATGGCACTACCTGCCCAATCTGAATCCACATAACCATGCAGGTTAGTCTTCTAATTTGTATCATGTTCAATTGTACCCTTCAGGTACCTCACTGCATGCTATGCAACTAAGTGAGCATGTCTTGGATATGTCAGGAACATCAATGGACCAATCATCTAATGATACATCATGGCATCAATCAACTCTGATGAAGCATCACTCAATAGCTTCAAGTTCGATGCCATAGATGTGGCCATGGCCTTGCAGCCCATCATCCTAAACCTCTTTAGGATCTCCACTGCATACTTCCCTTGTCTAAGGGGGATTCCATTCACTCTCTACCACACCTCCATGCCTATAAAATAGTGCATCATAACCAAGTCCTTCATCTCAAACTCGGTAGCAAGTCTCCTTCTTGCAACTTTAATGAGTTCCTCTTTCCCTGTCAGGAACAAGTCATCGACATATAACAGGAGCATCACTAGTCTTCCACCTTCAACCTTGAAGCAAAGGTTGGAATCGTCTTTACTCTAAGTAAAGTCTAGATCCATCGGTAAGATGTCCACCCTTGCATACCATATCAAACCTCGGGATCTTCTACAATCGCTCCCTCTAAAGCGAAGCATCATTCTCCTTCTTCCTTTCGTACTCTATGCATTGAAACATTATATACTGGAGTGACAAGTAGTTTCCTCTGCTACTAATATTCTATGTATCCATCTAGGGTCATTGGATACCAAGATCCTCTATCTTGAACCTTTTCAAAAGTTGTTCTCGCACCTATCTATGAGGTTGTCATCCTCTATAGGATTGCATCTTCAACCTTGTAGCAAAGGTTAAGATCTTCATCACTCTAGGTGATATTCAAGCTCCCCGTGTATGTGTTATCCCATGGGTGTCTTCTGTGCTTGTACAAGGCCTTCTTTAATTTGCACACATGATTCTTCCTGTCATGTGTCTCGACTTCCAGTGGCTGCAAATGTCTCTCCGTAGTCTATGCCTTCTTTTTGTGAGAAGCCTCGTGCTACAAATCTTGTCTTGTATCCCACAATGTTGTCATCTACTACATGTTGGATCTTGTAGATGCATATTGAAGATACTATGGAATTCCCTTCAGGTCTCCGACCTCACATTCTAGTCATCATTCTTCATTTTGGATTATTGGAGTGAATATTTAACTGTTGTCACTTGTTCTTCGGAACAAGTCTCATCCTTCTTTCCTTGTAGGCGATTGTGCGCGATCTTTCCTACAAGTCAAATGAATTAGTTGTATGGTTAGAAACATTTCATAAGGCATATTCATAATGGCAAATTCTTATGCATAAATATACAATCATGCAACTATTTTAGCCAATAGAACATTCATGCATATCTCACGAAAACTTTCTAGATGCCTTCCATCTCTACCATGACATCATTGAGATTGTGCATTAATCCAATATGTCAGCAAAGAGGTTTCATTCTAGATAAGTAGCAATGGATATTTGTATAACACCATGGGCTATTTACCCATCGCATGCATATAAGTAGTATATTTTCATTAATGCAAACATTCTATCATGCATAACACATCAACTAGATATAAAAAAATTCATAAACAAATAATATCATGAAATGACAATTGAATACTTATCTTTATTCATTCTGTGGGTAGAATCCTTCTTGATCCTTCAACTTCATCATCTTCTTCATTCATAACAACATCATTTCTTATCCAAATGCTAAGATGGATAAGAGGTTCTTCAAGAGTTGAGTCCTTCATATTACTCATTGCTTGAGGGATCTTCTTTGGATCGTGAGAGCTTGATTTTCAGTTGCTCCCATTTTCTATTCTCTTATTATGAGTCGAGATTCTTCTTGTGTACGCTCTTCCCAAATTATGCTGAAGGTAATCACTTCCTTCTAGCACACATTCCTCGAATGCATGAATCCCATGATCCTGGGAGGCCATTCAAGATGGTTATAACAATATCTTATTCTTCTTCGATTGCTTCGTCATAGCATCGAACACTTCCTTTTGGTGTCTTCAAGGATGACACATGAGGAATGATATTATATTTAATAGAATATGCAATGATTCTCTTGGATCTAGACTTAGCCTCATATCCCTCTGGCTCTTATAACTTCTTTACTGAAATACTGATCTAAGTCAATTTCTTCAAGGATCACTAATTTCCTATACTTCTTCTGATTTATATTCTTCCCTTCAAATATCTTGGTCAAGGAATCAAACATCTCTTTAGGTGTATTTAGGGAAGCACTTGTGGTATAAGGTGATCCTTGATAGAACCAGCAATAATCCTCTTGGCCTTGACCAAGTTCTTCTTGTGTAAGTCTTTAGCCTCATCTCCCTCTAGAACTAGAACCTCTCCACCTATGTAGGTGTCCAATTCATTTTCTTCAAGAACCAGTGAGATCCTATACTTCCATGCTTGGAATTTTTCAACGTCACCAATCTTGTCATCAAGCTGGTGTGATTAGTCATTTTGAAATGAGAACCTCAAATGTAAATAGAAAAAATTTAGATCTTACCGATTTGAGGTGTCCATCCTGGTTTCGGAGCTGGATGATCTAGGGTTTGTCAAAAAAACCATAATTTTCAAAACTTGGAATTTCAAACTTCTTATTTGATAGAAATATGGGCCTCTTCAAGGAGAGTTGTCCAATGTACTCCTTTTTCTAAAAACAGTGGAGGTAAGCTCCCGGAACAGGAAGCCCTTAGTTTTCCAATTTCTTATGCAGAAATTCTTGATATTGTTTCTTCGGTATCTTCGAAATTACTGCTCTTCTATGTTTGAAATTTCAAACTGAGGTAGCCTCATCTTTCCTCTTTCCAACACCACAGGTTTTAGTAGAATTGGTTTTACCAATTGGGACTTATGAGGGTTTTTCCAAGGTGACTTGTTTCAAAACTGTTCAGCATAGCGAACTTGTACAAACCGCCACGTGTCACCTTTTCACCTTCGGGGTATGAAACTTTACTAGATAAATTCAAGTCCATGCCCTATCTACAACATGTTGTGAAATTTTATTTAGACCTTTATAGCCCTAGATATAGCAATTGTCCATAGGTGTCTTGTTTAGGGATGAATCTAGGGAGAGGCTGGAACCCTGATTTGGAAGAATCATATATCCCATAATATAGTGAATCTAAGGCTGAGAATTTTAAAGAGGGTACATTAGGAATTTATCTTCGGAATGTAAAGGTTTCGGCTCTGGAGTCTTCTCCAATCTTGAGATATAGACAATGCACCAAAATGACTAGTTTTAGTCTTTTAGGGTTTTCTGGTTCGGGGTCAAATTAGGGTTTGACTTCTCCGGAGTTTTACCCAACCAAAAATTTTGATCTTGGTCTCTAAATTTTGATTTTGAGGAGGAGAGCAATCCTATGTTGGGATCACTCAAAAATTCCTCTTCTGTGAAAAGCCCTAGTTTCCCGTAGCAGTGATAGGTCAAAAACTAAAAATGCCCGAAATCAAATTATGATTCGACAAAAAGATGCGCCCTTTAATGGAGAGTTAGCATTGCCTCCTTTTGTTGATGATCTGTGGAGAGAGACCCAAAAATTAAGAAGCCCTAGATTCTGCAGCTACACAGTGTCTTCTTCTCAGGTTATCTCTAATGCCATGTTATATTTTTATCATTTAATCAATATGGTCTAGGATCTTATCTGAGAGAATAACATGAACAACAATAATCACAAGAGACAAGAGACACAAAGAATTTTCCTCGAGGAAACCATAAAGTAAAAAACCCCACAACTTCCTCAGAGATAGAATGAGAACCAATAGAAAAATTAAAACCAAAAAACACAAAGATGATCTGCGACAATTGTTCTCTCTCTCACTTGTGTGAGCTCCTCTTCTATCACTCATGCACTACAGTTGAGTGAGTGTGTGTTTGACATAGAGAGTCTCACTCTCTATTTATACTAGTTTTCCACTTGAAAATTACTCACCAGGGCCGACCTCACTAGGAGAGTCTAATAACCCTAATACCCCTCAACTGTGGGGACTATTTCCCCGACTTACAAAGGAGGGTTAACCTAAATGGATTTACATGACTTTATTATATTAATGACTTTCCTGATCGGAGGAACATCGAGGTACAATGAAATACAATATAAAATATACAAGTGAATACATTCCAAAGTTACAAATACATCAACATTCCACACATTTGTTAACAACTTTCATTTGTCCGTCTGTTTGAGGATGGTAGGTTGAGCTCGTATTAAGAGTGATCTCAGTTTGTTTGTAGAATTATTTCCAAAAATTGCATGTGAATTTGGCATCTCGGTCATTAACGATGCGTTTTGGAAATCCGTGTAATTTGTAAAAAATTTCACAAAATACTTCAGCAATTTGTTTAGCGGAGTCAGTTTTATTAATACCCATAAAATGTGCATATTTCGTTAATTGGTCCACTACTACAAAGATGTTGTCCTTACCTTAGATAAGAGCAAACCTTCGATGAAATACATGGATTTCCTCCCATTTATGTGTTGGAATGTGAAGCGGGTGGAGTAACCTTGGCGTCATGACATTTTCGCTTTTATTTCTTTGACAAGTGTCACACCCAGCTACATACTTCTGAATGTATTTACACATCCCCTTCAAGTAGAAGGATTGCCTGACATTGTAGTAAGTTTTGAAAAAAATTACATGGCTTGCAGCTGGGGAATCAACACCTTGGTTTTAAAACGAGATGTAGGGCTTAAGTAAATCCTTCCTTTATACCAATGGATGTTATTCCTCCATTCAAATATTGAACCTTGATTAGGATTATCAATTAAGGCATAGGTTTCTAGGTCCTTGCCATATTCTCCTCGGATTTCGTCCAACCAATCTGGAATTGCAACTGATATTGCGTAAGCCTTGACTTCTTCATATTTTTGGGAAAGGGCATCAACAACTACATTGTCCCTTCCTCACTTATGTAGTATCTTCATGTCAACTGTAGCAATTTTTTCTAACCATTTTTGTTGTTCAATCGACAATGTTTGTTGTTGTAGGAGATATCGAAGACTATTGTGATATGTTCTTATCAAGATTTTTATCCCTAGTAGGTATTGTCACCATTTTTCTAGAGCATGCATAATGGCAAGAATTTCCTTATCATACATGGATTTCAAACTCTCTCTCTTATTCAACTTCCTACTTTCAAAATCTATCGGATGACCTTCTTGCATCAAGATGCTCCTATCCAAAATCCTGAAGCATCACACTTAACTGCAAAGGGTTTTGTGAAATCTGGGGTTGCTAATACTAGTGTTGATGACATAATTTTTAATGCTTCAAGAGATTTTTTTGCCTCATCATTCCATCGAAATGAATTTTTCTTCAGTAAGTTTGTTACGGGGGGCATCTTATGCGCATAATTTTTCATATGTATTCGATAGTACCCAGTTAAGCCTAGAAACCCTCGTAATTTTGAGATGTTATTTGGTTGGGGACACTCAATGATTTCCTTGATCTTACTAGGATTGACTTTGAATCCTTCTTTTGATATTATATGGCCAAGATAGTAAACTTCTTCTTGTCCAAAAGTGCATTTTGACTTTTTTTCAAAAAATTGATGTTCTTCCAAGATGGTTAGTACTTGATCTAAGTGTCGCACATGCTGTATCCATGTTTTGCAATATATGAGGATATTATCAAAAAATACTAATATGAACTTCCATAAATATGTTTGGAACAATTTGTTCATAGCGGCTTGGAAAGTGGCTAGAGCGTTAGTTAACCCAAAGGGCATTACTTTAAACTCAGAATCGCCCTCATGAGTACGAAAAGAAGTTTTGGCTATGTCTTCTAGTCTAACCCTGATTTGGTAATATCCTGATCTCAAGTCTAATTTCAAAAAGTACTTAGCTCCATGAAGTTCATCCATCATCTCGTTGATTAATGGAATAGGGAATTTATTCTTAATTGTTACCTTGTTGGGTCCTTTGTAATCTATGCACAACATGAAAGACCCATCATTCTTTCGAACTAGCACTACTAGAGTGGCATAAGGGTTTTTTCTCTTTGAAATGACTCCACGTTTTAACAAATCTTGGGTCAACCTCTCAATCTATGTTTTATGATGATGGGGATATCTGTATGGTTTGATATTTACAGGTTTAGCCCATGGTTCTATCTCAATTAAGTGCTCAATCTTCCTGTTTGGTGGGAGCTCCATCAGAAGCTCTTAGAACACCTTGTGGTGTTTTTGGATTAGCTCTTGTATCTCTCATGTTTTGCAGTCATCTCCTTCACATGTTAGCAACTCCATCTCTTGACATTGAATTATGTAAGCAGGAGCTCCTTTTCGAATTAGCCTTTCCATCTAATGTGATGTAACCAATTGAGTTTGGGGTGGTTGCAACCCATACAACTTGTACTCCTTTCCTAGCCAATTGAACTAAATGAAGTGCTCTTAATGGTTACCAGAGTAAGTACCCAATGTTTGCAACCATTGGATTCCCAATACAATGTATACTCCTCCAAGAGGTACTGCAAAGAAGTCGGATTCTAGATTATACTCTTTAATTTGTAATTTAACCTTGTGACATTTTCCCACATTTTCAATCTTCTTGCCATCTGCTACCATAACTTTTATGTTATGCATTGAAAAAATGAATAAGTTGAATATTTTAGCAAGATTAACATTAATAAAGTTATGTGCACTACCAGTATTTATGAGAATCGAAACATTGTTGTTTTTTATATGTCCTTTTAGATTCAGTGTTTGTGGTTGGGATATCCCTGTAATGGAATCTAATTATATTTTTGGTGTTTCATCTTCTAGTTCTAAGTGGTAGTCGTGTTGGGTCCCTATACCTTCATCACTTGGCTCTTCATATTCTGAGATTTTTTCTTCTTCTTTGGCTTCGCAAGCATAGAGTTTTTGGGTGTTTCTCCTTTGCAAACATCTATGCTTAGGATCCCAATATTTTTCTCCATTTTTCTAAACTGGGTTTTTCCCCTTCCCTTAGATGCGGTGGCGTATGCCTTGAAGTTCCTGTATTCGTTGATTAGGGAGGATTCCTCCTGGAGTAGTTTTGTCAAAGCTACTTTGAGTGGATCATTCAAACTTGTTCTCATTAATCTTTGCCTTACGTCGTGCCTTCTCCATAGTAGAAGTGTTATGTAATTCTAAATCTTCTTGAATGTGCGGTTTTAGTCCATGTATGTATGTTTGCATATGTTGGTCATCGATTAGTTCTGGAACTTGAGTTGCCAAAGCTTCCTATTCACATGTGTACTCATCTAAGTTGCCTTTTTGCTGCAACCCGGTGATCTTGGCAAAGAAGAATTTCTCGGTTATGCCTTGAAACATTTTAAGAATATCATTTTTAAAGGTATTCCAGTTAAAGGAACATAATCGAGTTGTCGTCTTCCACCACATGTACCAATTGTACGCATTTCCCTTTAACTGCATGGCGGTTTACTTAATCTTCTCACTATCGTAGTGTATGTTATGGATATCAAAGTATTCCTTGGCTTTATTGATCCAGGTGATTCATTGCTTCTCGTCACCATCAAATTTGGGTTACTCTAGATTTACCCTTATCTGGTATCCATGTGCTTGGGGAATTGATATCGATGAAAAGTTAAGGAAGGGAACTTCGTGGGCTGGCGTCGTGTTGTGTTGTCCTGACGATTTAGGAGTATTTGAAGGGGGTGTATTGAAAGGGTCTAGGTTATAGCTAGGTGGGAGAAATGAAGTGGGGGACGGTAGTCTAGCCAAGATTGTGTTGATAGATTCTTGCATCTTCTTTTGTTCTTCCTACAATATATTAATGTCTTGATCTAGTCCTACCTTGAGCCACATTAGTTCGTTATTGTTTTTGTCGATGTCCGCCTTGAATTCGGCATATCTCTTGTTGACTTTTTCATCCAATTGGTCCAATCTAGCATTGATATCTCCCATTTTGGTGACTACTGGGATTTTCTCCGTAGTGAACATTGATTTATTTTTATTGGTTGTTTGAAGCCAACCCGCCACAATATTTTTTTTAATTATAATTTTTTTAAATAATAATTATTATTGAAAACTTGGTTATGAACGAAAGGATTGTGAAAAGCAAATGGAACATAGAAATTCGCTCCAAGAAGATTTCAAAAAATTATTCTGAAGCGTCAGCCCTGGTTTGCGTTGGGAGGCCTTATCGTGCTCTGTCCAGGCTCCTTGCAGTTTCTCTATGATTCTTGAACGTGTCTCTTCTTTCAGGTGTGAGAGTTGTGTCCTCAGAGGTTGTGTTTATGTATTCATCCTACAGATGTTGGAGCGTTTCTAGCATCTTGAAGGTTTCCTATGCCTCTGAATATATTGTTTTGAACCTAAGATTTAGCCCCGGTTTGCTCTTTTGGGGAGTCCTTGTTCAGCAGGCTTGTTGTTGTTGGAAGGATCCATCATTTGTTTGGATCTTAGCTCTTGTGCGTTGAACACTGGAGTTGTCTCCCCTAGCACGCTAAACTGAGTTTTTATTGGAAGATATGTCACAAGATTTATTCTGGTGCTCAGAGTTTCCCTAATGGACGTTGGAGAGGACCCTCCTCCTCCTCTTCCACCTGATTTGGATGCCTTCAAATGATTGATTTCCACCTGTGGAAAGAGGAAATGGGATCCATACTCGTAGAGGTTTGTGAAGAAAGTTGACATTCCCTTGGTTGAATTTCCAGCTGAACGGATTGGGAAAACGACACTAAATCTTGTTGAGTGCGGGCTTAATGGGTAATTTATAGGTCTCTGGCCTTCTCTTAAGGCTATTGATGGATAGTTTCAAATAAAATGGAGTCCCTTTGTTACTAAAGGTATTTGAAATCACTTTGTAGGTAGAGGTTAATATTTTTTTTTTTTTTATTCTGCTGAGGATTGTGATCTGATTTTTTGAAATAGTCCATACTTCATGGGCCCTCAAGGGCTCCATTTGAATAAATGGACTCCTTATTTTGATCCTACCCAAGATGTTTCATCTGTTGTTCCTGTTTGGTTACGGCTCCCTCACTTACCTTTACACTGTTGGAACTCATAATCCCTGGAAACCATCGGGAATAAGCTTGGAAAATACATCGATAGGGAAGAAAGGAAAGATCAATATTCGTGTGCAAGAATATGTGTTGAAGTTGATCTAGATATAGGACTGCCAGAGGCTATCAATTTAATCGTAGTTGAATGGTCTCATATCCATGAGTTAGACTACGAACAAATTCCATTTAAGTGTCGGTTCTGCCACAGCTATGATAATTTTTCTCGAAACTGCAAGAAAAAATCAGAAGAAGATCTTCAAAACGAGAAGGTTGGTCAGTGGACACAAGTTCAAAAATCAAGTATATCCAATCAGGTCAACAGAAAGAACGGCAGAGAAGGAAAGACTAGGAATGGAGCTATTGTTGATGGGAAGACCCTTCCAAAAACACAAGTTGTAGAAAATCCCAATGTTTCTTCTAATCATTTTGTTATTTTAAGTTCTTATGAAGATATCCCTAATCTTGAAGAGAGTGAATTGAAAAAATTAGAAGTGCATGATGGTGAAGTTGAAGCAAACACAAGACCAATAGATCGATCTAGAGAAGCTAATTCAGAAACTACCTAGCGTAGGTGAATCCTTGCAGCAAAACATCCTTATGCAAATGGAGCCAAATCTTCTCCTTCTTATGCATAAATAATTAAGAAGAAACTGGACGATAGTTCAGGCTCTTTTCATGAACATTCTATAGAGCAATTGAACAAAAAGGCAGGCAGGAAGTCTCGAAAGGAGGCTAGAGAAGAATATGTGGAGAGATTAAAGATACAGGGCATCCAGTCCACAATTGAAATGTCACTTAGCAGGAGCAAGATGACTAGACCCCCAAAGGGAGTAATAACTCCCTCTCTCTCGGGTAAATAATGCAAATCGTCTCTTGGAATTGCAGGGAATTGGGGTACCCAATTAAAGCTGAAGCAGTCAAAGATTTAATGAGAATGGATCCTCCTGACATTCTCTTTCTTTAAGAGACAAAGATAGAAGAGGAATCTCTTCTTCTCTTAAGTAAAACTAAATGGAAATTGGATTCTAGAAAGGTTGTTAGTGCGACAGGTTCCTTTGGGGTCCTTGCAACTCTATGGTGTGAGGAAAATTTTCATCTCAAAAGTTGGCTTTTTACCCAACACTGGATTTTTATATAACTCTTCCATATCTCTAGTAAGTTATCCTTGGCTCTATTCAACCTTTATGCTCCTGTTAATTTTAATGAAAAGAAAGAATGCTGGAAATCACTATCAGATTTTTTAAAAAGCTAATCTCCTACAAATAGTATAATCGCAAGGGATCTCAACTTAACTTTAGTTCCAAATGAGAAAAAAGGTGGAGCTCGTCTCAAAGATCCTATTCAAGATACAGTTGAGGCTTTGATCCAAGCCAACGATCTGATTGACTTTAAACCAAAGAAAGGACAATTCACTAGGTCCAACAACAGAGTTGGGGATGCCAACATCGGTGCTCATCTTGACAGGTTCCTCGTCCAAATTTTCTTGATGGGTGGGAAATTCATAATCTCAACTAAAATTTTACCCAAACTTACTTTAGATCATCATCCTATTTCTTTGATGTTTGAAAAAGAGGAAGACCTTGGCCCAATTCTATTTCGCTTCAATCCTCTCTAGATTGCAAGAGACATTTTTTGGGAAACAGTGGCACAAGCATGGGCTCAATATGTAAAAGGATCCCCCGGTTTTTTTTGGGAGCAAAAACTTAAGAACACTAAATATGCTTTGAAAAATTGGTCAAAAAAAACTCTCAATACTCCAACTAGCAGTAGGCAAGAGAAAGTGCTAGAGTTGTCAAAGATCCGGTTAGGAACGGAAGAAAGTGAAATTACCAAATCTTAACTAGCTCTTGAAAAGTTCACTCAAATTAAAACCTCTCAATATTTCCGACAGGAAGAGGAATATCTTTGGTTGAAGTCTCGAAGTTTTTGGTTGCAGGCGAGAGATAAAAATACAACCTTCTTCCATTGTCAATGCACAGCTAGATTGTCACATAATCATATTTCAGAAATCTCCACAAGTGAGGTGGAATTATAAAATTCCAAGAACAATTAAAACAGACTGCAAGAAGGCACTTTCAGCAATTGTTTCAGGAGGATGGAATCTACGATGGTGAAATGTCTGCAAATTTTTTGGCTAATGTTCCTTCTCTTGTCAACCCAGAGTGTAATGATGGTCTAATGAAACCCTTCTCTGAAATAGAAATTTTGGATGTCATATGGGAAATGGAGCTGGATAAAGCTCCTGGGTCGAATGGGTTTTATTTCCATTTTTATAGAGGTTGTTGAAAAATTATCAAAACAGACCTGATCCGCATGGTGACAGTATTTAAAAAAAATCCAAAGTGGGAGGATGTACTGATTCTACATTTCTTTCTTTAATCCAAAAGGAATTTAATCCAAAAGGATTGAAAGGATCGAAGTGTTGCTACAAAGAATCAAGAAGATCGGAAGGCTACTGCAGAAGATCGAAGTGCTGCTGCAAGGGATCGAGAGGATTGAAGTGTTGCTGCAAAGGATTGAGAAGATCGAAGTGCTGCTACAAGGGATCAAGAAGATCAAAGTGCTGCTGCAACGGATCAAAGTACTCCAAAGTATCTATAATATCGAAGTGTTTCTACAAAGGATCAAAAGATAGAAGCATTGCTGCAAATAAAGGATTAAGTAATCATGTGATGTAGAAGATAAAGAGTAATTGTTCCAGTTACTAATTGTGGAAAACTTCATGTGACGTATAGATGTATTACCTCGATGTATTATTGTAGCTATCTCTCTGTTCTCCTATAGTCTATGATGATGTTCTTAGTAGAATAACCTTCTCGTTAAGGGGGAGTGTTGAAATATTGTAACTTCAAAGGATATTCTAAATGTATTTTACTAATGTAACTCAAGGGAGATGTTATTGTTCCTTCGATGGGGTGTTACTATTCAATTTGGTCATCATAGAGTCACGAGGTAAAGCCTTGAGTTGTGTCGGGTCTTTAGTACCCTAATAAATAATACAATATTTTTTTTTTGAGTATTCCTAGGTGAAGTCATCGCAGACAGTTTATTGGGGCCGACTTGTCTAGTGCAAAAGTAAATTGACACGTATGTATAAATAGAGGATCTGTGGTTCTTATTTTGAACACAGACTCACTCGTGTAGTGCATAGGAGAGAGAGAGACAGAACAGAAGGAGGAGAACAGTTGTTTTTGGTTATCTTCTATACATCTTATACAGAGGAAATTTTTGCTGGGTTTTCTTCCCCTTGGGGTTTCCCAGGATAAATGTTGTGTTTATCTTGTGATTGTGTTTCTATCAATGATTCTTGATATGTTGTTGTGATTTTGAATGAATACTATTGAGTCTAGTCTAGCATATGAAAACTTAAGATGGTATCAAAGCTAACCTGATTAGAGCAGCTTTCACAAGGTGAAATTCTCCCTCCTCCCTCTCCGGAATAAATTAGGGTTTCTGCAAAAGTTGGAGTTTTGACTATCGGCTTGCACAAAAATTTGCGCCCTCCCAAAGCGCATCTATTGAGCCCTAGATCAAAGTTTTTGGGTGGCTATATATCTGGGAAATCCAAATCCTAGTGTGGCAATAAACCAAAAAAACTGCAGTGAAACAAAATCAGAAAATTTGCAGTGCTGCAACCTTGCAAGTAGGATTTTAAGACTGAAGATTGGGGATCTCCAGAAAGCAGTTGGATCAACCAACTCACCTCATCCAAGTGCATCTAATGGTAAGGTCAATCTCTTGTTTTGATAAATTTCAATTTTGAGTGGCTTACTAGACAAGATGGCCCGAAGCACTAAGCTTGAGGACAAAATGAAAGGCCTAGAAAACTTCCTGGCTTGGAAGTATAGGATTGGCCTCATTCTGAAATAAAATGCTCTTGAGAAGTACATCAAGAATGAATTTGTAGAACCTGAAGAAGTTGAAGCTAAGGAGAAGCATGAACAAGACCTAATCAAGGCAATGAGGATCATTGTCGATTCCTGTAGCGTCCCCGACCCTCCGACCGGCGAAGAGGATGCTACCATGGCGTTAACCATCCGGGCAGCCAGCCCCATGAACATGTGAATTCATAAAATTGTTGAAATGTTGAAATAAAATGCTTTGAACTAGACATGCATACATGATCACTTATCATACACAGCAGAAGCAAACATACGTTCATACAAGCATTCAGCATATTCATCACATTCATTAGCAGTAAATATGATTGCAGAAGTAAAATAGACAAGGTTACTTATCTTATGAAGAACTCGTTCCACAACCAGCTACGTCGCTGCAACATTCCACCCAACCATAGGCCAGCGTGCTCCTTAATCTCTCAGCAATGCTACCATCCCCGAGCTGGGCATGATTCTCCAAGGAATAAGGAACAAGCAGGCTTACGCATAGCCAAGGATACACAAAACATAGCCAAGCCAACATAGTTGGGTTTATCAGGCCATCAATAAGACAACCAAGCCAACATGGTCAGGTTTATCAGGCCATCATGGAGCTGGGAAAGGCTAAATGCTAAGCTGGTGGGCCCATTACAGAGCTAGGAACACCTACACCAAAACTAGCCTGACTTCTAAGACACCCACACACACCCAACACAAGGAATCAGTCCCTTATCTGCAACACAGTCCCTCAGGCCTTGCCTTCCCTTCCAGTGCTATTCAGGGGTTGTGGAGAAGAAAGCCAGCCCTCTAGCTCTGTCTATGTGGTTTCCAAACACACCAGGTTTATCAAGCAAACCAAGCCCCCATCCCTGCTCCCAACGCAGTCCGAAGACCAACCATTGCACGCATGCAATCAATCAACACTTACAGCTTAACAGGGGATAAAAACTCCAAACAATCTACAGAAGCCCCAAAACATAACAGCAAACACAACCAACAACCGTGGGGAACAACAACCTGTTCTGCACAATCGAAGCCACTGGGGAAAACTTACACAGACCACACTGGGGAAGAAATTACAGTCTCCCAACCTGTGCGTGAGGGGAAACTTGCACCAGACCCCAAAATACAGAGAGAAAACACACCAGATTCCACTCTGTGGCAGAACGTGAATGACAACCGATAAGTGGCTCCCCTCCTGGCCGCGTGAGAGCAAACAAAATAGTTTCCTGCGCGCGAAAATGAACAGACTCCCATCCCCAAAATGTAAAGAAGACCATAACAAACACAATGTAAGGGAGATCACGGCAACACAACGAATCTTGAGGAGAACGGTAGCAACCATAACTCACAGGAAGAAAAACGGTCCCAATCTCAACATTGAAATGACAGGAAAATTACACGGCCATACCAGTCTATAAGGAGATCATACAGTCGAAAACGTGAATGGCCTTTCACAGGAAAATCATGGATGAAAGAGCACGGCACCCAGCTCGTTGTGTGAGTCGAAACCAGGAAAAATCTTGTGCGTGAGAATGAAAAACTCTGCCTATGCTTGAGGATGAACAGATAATGGAGAGAATGCGTAGTCATTCCTCTGCCCATCGTGAGGTTCAATCCGCTGGTGGAGTGTGCGTGTGGGCAAGGACTGACAGTCCTGCCACAATTCACCCCCAGCCATAACTGCTCCAACTAACAACAAAGATTTTAATGGGGGTAGTTGGATAAGACAAGGGAAGGTGACACATGGATTTTTCCCCCATTGCCCAAGGTTTGACATTCCCCCACCCTTATCCTTGTGAAAATCATGCCCCTTCTCAATTTGGTTGCCGCGAACGTAGCTGGTTGGGTTATTTAATTAAAGATGCATATTTACATGATGACAAAACTTAATATGTATGTCCCATGCCCCAATATACCATCAGTGACAATTTAAATCTGAAACATAGCATAACCAATCGATGGTGGGGCCTTGGCCTTTAGCTCTGCACCATGATCATTTACAATATATACATCATATACATCTAATGCAACAGGGTCAAATCCAGGGTGTTACAATTCCATTAAGGATCACTTGATCCCTCAAGTGTCATCTAAGAAGACACCTAAGTAAATGTATGATACACTTTCCAGAATGTATGAAGGAAAGAACATCAACAGAAGGATGAATATGAGAACTCAATTGAAGGGCACCAAGATGAGAAAAGGCGAATCTATTCAAGATTACTTCACAAGGATCTCCCAGATCAAAGAGAAGCTAAGTGCTATTGGATATATTCTTAATGAGGATGAATTGGTTATGACTACTCTCAATGGCCTCACTAGACCTTGGGACTCATTCATCCAAACTCTATGTGCAAGAAAAGAAAGTATGAAGTTTGACATAGTATGGGAAGAGTGCATACAAGAAGAAACTAGAGTAGCCAATAGAGAAGCCCTTTTCAGAGAAGATGATCAGGCTCTAGCTACCCATACTAAAGAAAGAAATCAATCAAACTTTAAGAAGAGTAATCATAAGCCTTCAAAGAAGAAATTCCAGAAGAAGAAGAAGAAATATTACTCAAGTATCAATGCTACAACTGTCATAAGATAGGACATCTTTCTAGAAAATTTCCATCATCAAAGAACAACAACAATAAAAAGGCATCATGCTCATCTAGTTGAAGATGAGAATGAAGACCTCGAAAGAAAACTAGAGGTGAAGATGTATAAGAATATGTGTTATTCTCTACACTCTTTGGTTCTGTAACACCTGGAGAAGATATGTGGCTTAATGATAGTGGTGCCTCTAAGCACATGACAGGAAAGAAGACAACTCTGTCAAATTTTGAAGAGAAGAACTCTCCCCAGAAGGTATCATTGGGAGATTACTATCAATATCCCATCAAAGGTATTGGAGAATCAAGCTACAAGCTTGACTCTGGGACCTCCATAAAGATGAAGGAAGTACTCTATGTACCAAGTTTGAAAAAGAACCTACTCTCCATCTCAGCTCTAGATAAGAAAGGATATAGAGTTGCCTTTATAGATGGACAAGTACTTATGTGGTCCAAAGGAAAGACACTTGAAGATGATGTATTCATTGGAGAAGAAGGAGGAGGACTGTACAAGCTCAAAGGACATCCAGAGATAGCCCTCGTCCATGAGACTACCAACTCAAGTGAATGGTGGCATAAGAGACTTGCTCACATCAACTACAAAGCATTTCCCTATGTGAGCAAGGCGGTAACAAGGTTACCAGATCTGAAGATCGAACATGAGGGAAATTGCAATGGATGTGCAGAGGGAAAGAACATCAAGAATCCCTTTCCGAAAAGTGACACAAAGACTAAAGGTACGTTGGAACTAATCCATTCTGAGGTATGTGGTCCCATGCCCTCCATATCCTTGAGTGGATATGAGTACTATGTCACATTTATTGATGATTATTCAAGAAAGAATTGGATACACTTCTTGAAAAACAAGAGTGAAGTGTTTGGGAAATTCAAGTAATTCAAATCCTTAATAGAGATCCGGTTAGAAAAGAGAATCAAGACACTGAGATTAGATCATTGTGGAGAATACACTTCAAAGGAATTTGAAGCATTCTGTACGGAGGTAGGAATCATGACGGAACTAACCACTCCCTATAATCCCCAACAAAATGGTGTTTCAGAAAGAAAGAATAGAACTATCATGGAAGCAGTGAAGACCATGATTCATGACCAAGACATCCCCATGCACCTATGGGCTAAAGCTACAAGAACAGGTGTATATGTGCAAAATATATTATCTCACAATGTTCTAAAATTCAAGAATCCTGAAGAGATGTATTCCGGAAAGAAACCTGAAGCAATCCATCTCAATATATTTGGTTGTCCAATATATGTACATATTTCGAAAGAGAAGAGAACCAAATTGGATCCTTCAGGTTTCTTTGTAGGGTACTGTGAAGTCTCCAGAGTCTTCAAGATATAAATCTCAGGATTCCATCATATCGAGATTAGTAGGGATGTAACCTTTGATGAAGAGACAGCTCTCAAAAAATCTACAAGGTGTCAGCTTGAAGAAGTACATAAAGAAGATGTACCTCCCAGAAGGACAGAAGCTGAACCAACTCCTAAAATGGTAGCATCAGAAGATCATGACATTCTAGAGCCTCAGAAGCCCCATACTATGGATATCTCTCGAAAGAGAAAACCTGCTTGGGTAAGAGAAATCATACAAGAAGCAGAAAAATATGGAGCACCAGAAGGCTCCATAAGAACCAACAAAAGATCAAAGACATATTCTAGTTATGTAGCTTTGATGTGTGATCTTGTAGACCAAGAACCCACTAGCTATGAGGAAGCTGCACAAAAGAAAGAATGGGTTGAAGCAATGACGAAAGAATACCAGTCAATCATGAAGAATGATGTTTGGGATATTGCTCCCAAACCATAAAACAAGAGTGTGGTATCTTCGGAAAGGATCTATAAGATAAAACATGCTGCGGATGGAAGTATTGAAAAGTACAAAGCAAGATTTGTGGCTAGAGGATTCTCTAAGAAATAGGAGATTGATTATGAAGAAACATTTGCTCCAGTAGCAAGGTACACTTCCATCAGAACTATCATTACACTTGCTTCCATGATGAAATGGGACTTACACCAAATGGATGTAAAGATGGCCTTACTTAATGGTGTGATTGAGGAAGAGGTTTGCATTGAATAACCACAAGGATTTGAAGTCGAAGACAGAGCAACTCATGTATGCAAGTTGAAAAAGGCTTTGTATGGACTAAAGAAAGCTCCTAGAGCTTGGTATGGCATAATAGATAGCTTCTTGACAAGCATGGGCTTTACCAAGAGGAAAGTTGATCCTAATCTTATATGAAGATTATGGATGATGAACCAGTCATACTATTGTTGTATGTGGATGATATATTTCTGATTGGAAATGAGAAATAGATCAAGGATTGCAAGAAGAATCTAGTTGAACAATTTTAGATGAAAGATCTTGGATGGTGATGCATTGTTTCCTAGGGATGGAAGTGTGGCAGATCCCAGAAGGAATCTTTCTGAATCAGGGAAAGTATGCAGTAGAAATATTGAAAGATTTGATATGTTGGATTGTAAAGTCATGGCCACACCCATGGACACCAACTTAAAGTTGTTGTCTGATGAGACATCCGAGCTATTGGACATGACTCATTATAGACCAATTATTGGGTCATTAATGTATCTGACAAACACAAGGCTAGATATATTCTTTGTTGTGAACACCTTGAGTTAGTATCTAGTTAAGCCTAGACAGGTTCACTTGATAGCTGCAAAGCATTTGATGAGGTACCGAAAAGGTATGATTGATTTGGGACTATACTCTGGGAGAGATCGTGACTATAATTTGTATGGGTATATGGATTCAGATTGAGCAGGAAATGACACAGACAGAAAGAGCACCTCAGGTGGATGTTATTGTCTTGGATCCGCCATGATCTCATGGTTTAGTAAGAAACAGTCCTATGTTGCTCTCAATACAGCTGAAGCAGAGTACATCTCAGCTTGCTCCGCTTGTTGTGAAGCGATATGGCTTTGAAAGCTGATGTCAGGAATATTTGACATGGAGGTGGACACCACAGTAATTTTATGTGACAACCAGAGTTGTATAAAGATGACAGAAAATTGAGTGTTCCATGACAAATCAAACCATATAGAAATCCGATATTTCTATATAAGGGATATGGTACAAAAGGGATCCATCAAGCTCCAGTATGTAGGTACCGATGAGCAAGTTGTTGATATACTGACCAAGCCTCTATCTCGAACAAAGTTCGAATATTTTCATGACAAGCTTGGTGTAGTTC
The DNA here is from genome assembly GCA_001517045.1 of Pseudotsuga menziesii. Lineage (NCBI taxonomy): Eukaryota > Viridiplantae > Streptophyta > Pinopsida > Pinales > Pinaceae > Pseudotsuga > Pseudotsuga menziesii. The sequence continues at coordinate 880,736 of LPNX011040810.1, read as the reverse complement.
GAAAGGACTTTCCTCACAAGAAGGAAGAGTGATGGGACTACAGTTCTTGGACCCTCTTCGAAAAGGAAGAATCGGGTCGAAGACATGAACCCTCCTTAGATAAAGGGGGAGCAGGTTGATAATATGAAACTTCCCAAGGAAAGGGGGAGTAGGGATGAGACTGACATCGATGATGGATGACAATGATGATGGTCTAACATTTATTTGTGGACGATAGTATTCTCTCTTGAGGATAGAAGGTATAACACTCTGTGCATGAGAGTGGTCCTTACTAGTTAAAGGATGACCTTGCAAGATGTTACTCTCACATGGATAGTACTCACATTCAGTTTTGAGTATCGTAGATTAAACACTCACTCAAGAGTGGTCCTAACCTTAGTGGTCTGGATGTTCTACGATGGGTCCTCACAGACGACAGGACTAGCGTTTTGTATGCAGACGATACTCTTGTATGGAGAGTATGCCTACATTCATATGTAGATCCCATAGAATATAACTCACTTGGGAGTGCTCCTAACCTGTGTGGTATAGATGCTCTATGATGAGTCCTCATAGAAGTCGTAGTATAACACTCACTTGGGAGTGGTCCTAACCTGTGTGGTATGGATGTTCTACATTGGGTCGACATTTTGAATGCTGTCAAGATCCGGTCTGTAGACAATATTCTTACATGGTAGAGTATAACTACACATGAGTGTAGATACCGTAGTATAACACTCACTTGTGAGTGATCCTAACCTGTGTGGTATGGATGGTCTACGATGAGTCTTCATGGACGATAGGGACGGAACTGGGTGCGGTCAAGATCTACATTTGGTTGTAGACGATTCAGTTGATCGATTTCATGGATCATGTTAATGGAGGATTGCATCATCCTTGGACTTATGTCCTAAAGTGATCGAGATTGTTCATCCCACAAATAGATCATGTGTACTACAGGTAGTGTGGCGGAAATGGATCAAGTAGATCAAAGTACAGCAGCGAAGGGTCAATTAGATCAAAGTGCGGCTAAAAAGAATCAAGAATGATCGAATTATAGCTGCAAAGGATCAAAAGGATCGAAGTGTTGTTACAAAAGGATTGAAAGGATCAAAGTGCTGCTACAAAGGATTCAGAAGATTAGAAGGCTACCACAGAAGATCGAAGTGTTGCTACAAAGGATCGAGAGGATCGAATTTTTGTTACAAAGGATCAAGAAGATCGAAGTGTTGTTGCAAAGGATCGAGAATATTGAAATGTTGCTGCAAAGGATCAAAGTACTGTAAAGGATCTAGAATATTGAAGTGTTGCTACGAAGGATCAAAAGATCGAAGCGTTGCTACAAAGAAAGGATTAAGTGATCATGTGATGCAGAAGATAAAGAAACTTCTTGTGAAGTATAGATGTATGACCTTGATGTACTATTGTAACTGACTCTCTGTTCTCCTATAGTCTATGATGATGTTGTCAGTAGAATAACCTTCTCGTTAAGGGGGAGTGTTGAAATATTGTAACTTCAAAGGATATTCTAAATGTATTTTACTGATGTAACCCAAGGGAGATGTTATTATTCCTTCGATGGGGTGTTACTATTGTATTTGGTCATCATAGAGTCATGAGTTAAAGCCTCCACTTGTGTCGGGTCTTTAGCACCCTAATAAATAATATAATATATTGTTTCTAGTATTCCTAGGTGAATTCAGCCTAGACAGTTTATTGGGGTCAACTTGTCTAGTGCATAAGTCAATTGACACTATGTATAAATAGAGGAGTTGTGGTTCTTATTTTGAACACAGACTCACTCACCTATGTAGCGCATATGACAGAGAGAGAGAGATCTTATACAGAGGAAGTTTTTGTTGGGTTTTCTTCCCCTTGAGGGTTTCCCAGGATAAATGTTGTGTATATCTTGTGATCGTGTTTCTATCAATGATTCTTGATATGCTGCTGTGATTTTGAATTGAATACTATTGAATCTAGTTTATCATATGAAAACTCAATAGGTTTATTGTCCAATGGGATTGAAAAAGATGGTCTGCATCAAACCTGTCTGCCCCCGTCCTTGTGTGTCTGTTGCAATGTTGTTTCATTCAATACATTGTGGATGAGTTCCCCTTCAGCAACAATATTCTTTGAAGGTGCATCCAAGGGGAATCCTGGGATCTCTGGAGATGGGGGTTTGGTTATATCTCTGGATAGATTGATCGAATCCAATTTTAGTTGGGGACTTGGAATCATGTCGAATAACCAGGTCGAAAGTTACAGTCTCCTTAAGGCGTGCCAGATTGCAAAGGAGAATGGATAAAAGTCAATTCAAATTTTTGGATATTCAGAGCTGTTGATCAAAGTATTAAATTTAGAAGATCATTTTAATAATTATGTTTTGAATAAATCTTTGCAGAGAATTTAGAATATTTTGAAAGAGTTTGAAAGGGTTGCATCTTTCCGCATTCTACGTGAGTTAAATAAAACTCCAGATGCATTGGCAAATAAAGCTTTCCTGTTGTCTCAAGGCAACCTTAGCATCCACGGAGAACCCAACAATTTTTATCCAATTCCTTAACTGAGATTCATTATGTTGAAATATGTCTATCTCCGAGACTCACTCTCATATTGTAAGAATTTGTACATTCTTTGATCTTCTCAATGTTTTTCGATTGCTCTTTGTGTAACTGGTTGATTGGCATTTGCTAAATCAGACCTGCATTCT
>LPNX011040810.1:863873-877381 GCA_001517045.1 Pseudotsuga menziesii | reverse complement strand
TTTTTTTAAATTAATAATCATATTAATTATTATTATTAAACATGTGGCCCTATGGCTATTAGGGCCGAGGTGGTGGCCCCATGGATGGCGGTGGCAACAGTGACCCGTGAGGTAGCAGTGGTGGCGGCTGGCAATGTTGGCGTGGAGCAAAATGTGGAGCGAAGTGTCATCACGTGGAAGGAAAACGCGGGAGGGATAGTTTTAGTGTGAAGCAGAGGGCGTGGAGCAGTAAACAGGGAAGGGAGGAAGTGAAGGGAAGAAATGTGGGAAGTGGAGGATGGTGCAGCGCAAAGTGGATGGGCGTGAATGGTGGAAGGTAGATTGTGGAGTTAGGTTGAGTAGGGGGGAACGAAAGAGTGAAAATGGGGTGAGGGAATGGCCTGAGTCGTGGCATGGCTCGCGGAAGAGACAACAGAGGGGGGGCAAGCAGGAGGGAGTGTGACTGGTCATCGTCGAAACTGGATAGGGCATGGAGATCCGAGGTAAATTAGAAGGAGGGCTGCATGGGGATGAGCAGTAGAGAGAAAGGATGACAGGTGGTAGTGGCAGAGGGGTGGTCATGGTAAACGACGCATGCGTCGTGGGCTCTGATACCAATGCAACAATTAAACCAGAAACCCAATGTGACAAAAGACCAAAAATTTAATTTTGATAAAATATGTTTATTTTAAATAAAAATCTCGAATGTTGAATTACAAAGTAAATCTCGAACAAATATTCTTTTTTTTTCGAGTTGAGGTGACTTCATGAAAAGTCACAACTCTTAAGTTAATTGTATAATATATAATTACATCCTATTATTTATTTTTATTGTTTTTATCTTTTTTTGTATTTCTTTTTTATGTAATTATTTTATGTATAACATTTTCTTAAAGCTTTTCAAGCACATAAATAAAATTCTAAAACAAACCAAGTAATTCCTTACATTTCTTAAGGTTTGAAAGGACAAAGTTGTTCTTAGTGGATGTTAATAACCATCATCATCAAGAAATTGATTTATTCTTGTTATTTTTCAACATGTCTTCAAAATAATTAAATAAGAAGACCAAAAAAAATCTAAGTTTTATCCCTTGGAGAAGTTCAACTAGTCTTAGCATAAACATTAGAAGAAGATTTGTATATGAATATTGAAGGTGTTGATGTATTTGTAACTTCGGAATGTATTCATCTATGTATATTATGTCTTGTAACCCGATGTTTATTCCGAGATGTATCTATTATGTAATTGAGTCATGTTGTCATGTCCCGATGTTCCGATCAGGAGGATCTATAATGTAAACAAGTTCTGTCAAGTCATAGTGGGTAACCCTCCGATTGTCTAAGGGTTAAAGTCCCCGCAGTTCCCGGGCACTAGGGTTATTAGACTCTCCTAATAGAGGTAGGCCCTAGTAGGGTTTTAGTCATGCCAGGATTAGTATAAATAGAGAACTAGAGTCTCTATTTTAACGCAACTCATACACACTCAAGTGTAGCGCATAGTTGAGGAAGGAAAAGACACTAGGGCTAGATAAGAAGAAGGATAATGTTGTCGGAGATCACTTACTGTTTTGGGATTTTCTATTTTGGTGTTGATTCTATCTCTGAGGAAGTTGCGGGGTTTTCTCCATTTATGGTTTCCTCGAGGAAAAACACCGTGTTCATTGTCTCTTGTGTTTGATTGCTGTGCTTGTTATTCTCTTAGTTAAAGATCCTAATAATGCTAGCTTAAAGTTGAAAAACTAACATGGTATCAGAGCTAACTTGAGAAGAAGACACTGTGCAGCTACGGGAACTAGGGCTTCCTAGTTTGTGGATCTTCCTCCATATATTTTTAGCAAAAGTAAGGTGGAATAACTCTCCTCCTTAGGGCGCATCTTTCTGTCGAAGCAGAATCCAATTCTGAGGTTTTTCAGTTTTGGACCAGACACTGCTGCCGAAAATTAGGGCTTTTCACAGAAGAGGAATTTTTTAGTGAGCCTAGGCCTGGATTGATCTCCTCCCCAAAATCGAAGTTACGAATAAATTTCAAGGCATTTGGGAGGACAGAACTCTGGAAAAGCAAAAGCCTAATTTGCTCCTAATCCAAAACTACAGGATTTCAGCTCCAAATCCAGATCCGACATATTGACCTGGTAAGATCTAAATCTTTTGTATTTCCATTTGAGGTTCTCAGTTTAAGATGTCTCATCATACCAAGCTTGATGAAAAGCTTGAGGGAGCTGATAACTTCCGAGCCTGGAAGTATAGGATCTCCCTTGTCCTGGAAGAAAATGAGTTAGACTCCTACATCCATGAGGAGGTTCCAGTTCCAAACAGAGATGAGGCTAAGGCCTTACATAAGAAGAAGATGGTTATGGAAAAGAGGATCATTGTTGATTCTATCAACGATCACCTTATCCCACAGGTGTCCTCCCTCAAGACACCTAAAGTTATGTTTGATGCCCTAAACAAATTGTTTGAAGGGAAGAACATAAACCAGAAGATGACTCTGAGGAATCAAATGAAGAATGTGAAGATCCAAAATGCAGAGATCATCCAGTCTTACTTCGCAAGGGTTTCTCACATCAAGGAACAATTGGAAGTAGTAGATGAAGAAGTGGAGAATGCAGAAATTATGATGACCACCTTGAATGGTCTCCCCAAGACATGGGACTCTTTCTGTCAAAACCCCAAATTTTCACAAAAATTTAAAATTTTGAGATAACAACAAATGCTAAAACTTGCAGTTTACTAACAGCTAAAGGTTAGCAATAAAAGAAACAGTCAAGTGATTAGTATTACAAAATCTCAATTATGTGAACTCGGCAGTTCTATTTTGTAACAAGAATAAGGTTTACTTGCGTATTGTTTTATTTCAGTTTACTGATGAGTTTCTTCATGTCAAGTAGGTGGAATCTAACTTTTCAATCTAGGGCTTACTTAGCATTTATGCTAACGCAGAAGATTACTGGTTCTTACAGGTTTATAGGTATGATCGAACGAGTAACGTTTTAAAATTCATAAAGTATCCAGCAGTTTTTTATTTGCAATTATAAAGCTTAGTAATTAAGCTGCTAAATTCCAAACAACTTCCGTGAGGTAAAACCATTTGGCTTCCTTCAGTTTTTCTTGTAACAAAGTTCAGATGTATGTAGCGACAGTAAGATATGTTTGTGGCTCTAAAATTATAATCTCAGTTGCAAAGTAACTTCTACTTTAGTGTGCATAACTTGCAATGTTATAATGATTGTTTTGTCAGTATGTATACATTAACATATTATCTTATCTGTATAACAATTGTTTGACCTTTCTCTTTTGCGAGGAAACTTACAGCCTTTAACCTTCTTGACAGTATAAGTTTGATTTGTGCAAACAAAAACCATAATGCTTTCTCACATGAAATCATGGTTTGCCTATACTTCTTAACTTCATGTCGAACCATGTGGTTCTAATAATTCTAGACTCAAGTATGATCATTCCTATTCAATTTCTTAATTTTCTATGATACTTCTCTTGTATTTAAGATACTGTCTACAAACAGTTTTTCTGAGATTGATGCTTTCGAAAAAGGTCGACTTTCTAGTTATTTTGTATAATTCTATAACCACTTTACTAACCAATAGACATGGTGAATCATTAGCAAATACCAAGTTGAGTCACAGCCAAATCTATCAAAGTTTCGTCGCTCTGAACTATGCAAAAGAATTTCATATAAGTGTTCTTACAATACACTTTGTCAACTTCATAGTTTTGCTACCATTTGATTTATCAGTTCCTATATGAATTATAGACTTGCATAAACTATTTTGTTTATTAGACATTCAAGTCTATAATTAATTCAAGGTCATAAACAAGTTTTTAAAAGAGTTTATGATTCTACATAATACTATGTTTTGCCATTTTATAAATGTTATAACTTGAGTTGTCGTTTTTCAAGAGATTATCCATGTATAGACTATAATGTTTCTACATCAGAGAACTATAGTTGTTTGGTGGTTAAAATATTTTAACTTGAGCTCTCCCATATAACATATGACTTTTAGCCATATCAAGGTCAACGTTTAAAGAAAGGGATTACTAACATCCATATCGTATTAGTGATGTTACGATATAATAAACTTATGGTTAATGATGGAGTAAGTTCTATACATGAACGTTTTTGGGCATTAACCAAAGTTTAATAGTGACACTTCTTGCTGGGTCAACGTAAATCATAATGTTGATATTCTAACACTGATCTAGCATATGATGAGCGGTGTATTCGATTACGAAGCAATAACTTAGTTTTTTATATGGTATATGCATCGTTTCAATGATTAAATAATTGGTTATTATTGTATGCAGGCGACTATAGAAAATGATCCACTGCATGGTTTTAAATAATGTGACCACGTGGTCTTCTCATGGCCAAGCGTGGAAGATATAAGAATCATGGTGACCCTAACCCTTTTCATTTCTTCTCCGCGGTTCAATCTGGCCATGGAGGCTGCTCTGCTTGGTTCTCATGGCGGCCATAAGCTCTCCTCTGTTCCAGTTGTCTCAAGTCTTGGGTTAGCGTTGCATTTGCCTCTGGTATTCGATTTTAAAGCCATTCTTAGTGGCTGTGAGTTCTCACTCTGCAAGTTTTGTTGAGTCTATCATTGCCCTTGGCTTACTGTCTGCTCAATCTTCCTTTCATCATCCTTGTGGCTCGCTGTTGCATGAGGTTCAGTCTTTACAGACTGTTGGGTCTATATTTTGCAAAGTCTGTTGGTGACAGTAAATCCACGAGGTTGTTCGACGTTTCAAATCACAGGTAAAATTTGTTTTAGCGTTTATTTAACTTGCAGCAGGTGTATATGTTGTTACGATAGCATAAATAAATCTTGAGTTATTTATCTTCTAACCTTTGTATTTAAACTCCTTGCAGGGGCTCACGACTATGTACATCCACGGTGGAGGAAGTATGCAGACTGCCTTCAATACCGGTGGCTCGTGGCTTATACGAGTAATCCCTGTGGTCAATATGTTGGGTTTTCACCCTACTTGTATCAGGGTGGTCATTTGGGGTAACCCAGAGTTGGGGAAGCTTTCCTAGGCTCGCCATAAATTATGGGGTCTCTTTTACAGGTCGTTTGTTGATTTACCAAGTTTCAAACCCTCTCTAGTCGATGGGTAAACTCGGTCTTAAACTGAGCAATGTAATTAGTTTTGTTTTTAATGTTTAGCTTTATGGCTTTTTAAAATTTAAACAATAGTTTTCTTGTAAAGACAGTTCTGTCTTCAAGCTTGTCTTGATTTATCGAAATGCTTAACTTATGCTCTGTGTAATCAGGGTTTTTACCCTTCTCAACAGTAAGTGAAGTTTTGTGCTCTGTAAAAGTTTATTATTAATGTTTTTAAGATTGACATATACAGTCATAGTTTAGTTATAAATCATACTCATTTTTGCTCGGGGTTACGAGCTAGGGTTTTTCCTGTGGAAACCCCCGTTTTAAAACAAATTATTCTACTTAATTTTTAACAAATTCTGTTACGTATTTAGTTTGACTGTTAACTAGTGTTACAATGTGTGGTGGAAATTTCCAATTTATAATAATTACCAAAGTCTTTTTGTTTGTCCTTAAAGGACTGTAAGTAATTTTAAAATAACCTAGTTGTTTAATAGTTACATAATCCAATTAATTTGGATTGTATCTTCAATGCATTGACATTTGTAAATATAATATATATATGGGTTTCAACCCTGTCATTTGCTTTTACAGATACATCATGTTTGTAAAATTAAAAGGAACAGTTCTTTTTATAAGTATACATTATATATATGTTGTTCATTATTGTATTCCTGTTGTTTTTCCTATTGAAATAATAAAAGGAAAATGCTAGAATAACTTAAATATTATGAATAAGTTTGTTCTTAGTACCATGATTATTCTTTACATTTCTTTACTTAGTTAATAATATATGTTAGTCTTAAATTACTATGATTAGTAATTAAACTATATATTTATTAGTTTATACCTTTATTGAATGAATATAAACAAATAGCTTAGCTGTAACTTTACTACAGCATAAGCAAGAGGTTAATGAATAAAATACAAAGCAAATATATATATACATGACACAATTTATCATCCTGCATAAATAACAAAATAATGTACTATATTTAATACATCTTATTTACTTAAGTAACTTATTACTATGATAAACTGCTACCTGTAATGAGTTATGGCTATTTCTTTTCTAGCCTACTTACATCAACAAGCTGGTTAAACAGTAAAAATAAATAGACAGGTTATTGTTCTTTTATGGAAATAACCTACAAACAGAAATAAATTATTCTGATATTACGAAATATATAATACATCTATTCAATTCAATCTTCTATCATATTCTTCATCAATTTTTAAACACACTACTTGTGCTAGAGTACGGTTTGGTTCGTTCCAGACGGGGGAAAACACAGGTAGGATTATTTCATCCAATTACATATTTAATATTCAAATAACTAAAAGATTACAAGCTCTAACAATTCACTACAAAACTTACAAGCTCTAACAGTTCACTACAAAACATGTAAATCATTCCTTATTCATTCATTCTCAGATATATCTTTTAACACAACAAATAAAAGACTGTAGAACATGTTTAAAGCTGGATGACAACAGCGTTGCGAGGTCGTTCCTCCCTACCAAATCCTGGAGAGCGCTCAAACAGCATCTTCTCAGGACCCCCAAGCTTGTTCCTGGTCTCCTTGGCTGAGAATTGGTGGAGCAAGCAACAAAATACTTGTCCAATGACTCAGTACTAACTCTGCACTCAGCAGCAAGATCCTTCAACTGAATAGCTGTACTAGATCACTTTCTGCAGTTTACCCCTCAAACACCTTCCACAGATTCCCTTCCCAATGAAATCCTTTAAAGTACATTCACCTGAATGATTCTCCTCTTGGAATGAGCAGCCTCAACTCTCTTCAATGGGCATTTTTATTAAGATTTCCTAGGTCTTTTTGGGTTAGTTGTCATTAATTGAGCCACCTGCTCTGATCCCACTTTATTGGGGGATCATGACCCCAAATGTATGGAGGTTGCCACCTGCAACATTGGAAGTGTTTGAGGATGCTGCCACTTGTCTATTTGCTCTCCACCTAGTCTCCTCCACCAACTTGACTAGTAACACTCTTTTTAACAGCTCTCCCAAGTTGTTGTCTCCACTTTTATTTATTTATAATTAAAATATTCAGAATTACATTCAATATCCTTGACTCTGCTGAGTCATCATTTACAACTTAGCATAAAATTTAACATAATGTCTTGGAATAAAATCAAATAAGATAATATTATTTTGCAAAATTGGGGCATGTGACATACACACCCCCTTAGAATATAACATCGTCCTCGATGTTATTTATTCTTCATCCTCAGAATTCCCCTCGAACAGAATTGGATATGCATCTCGCATTTTACTTTCCAATTCTCAGGTGGCTTCCTCAGGACTAAGGTGCTTCCATTGCACCTTCACCTGTCCAATGGTGTGGTTCTGAAGTGTAATCTCCCTCCTCCCGAGGATACAGTCCGGTTCCACCAGAAAATCTCCTTCTAGTTCCACCTGTACATCATTCCAGTTAACAACATGAGTAGCATCATGAACATATTTCTTTAAACGAAAATGTGAAAAACATTATGTACTCTTAAATTAGGTGGTAATGCTAATTGATAAGCTACTTGTCCAATCCTAGACAGAATTTTAACTGGGCCACAGTAACGAGGTGCCACTTTTGCACAACTCCCCAATCTTAGAGAGCTCTTTTTGGGCCTTACCTTGATGAACACATGTTCACCTACCTGAAACTCCTTTGGAGTTCTTTTTAAGTCTGCTTGACTTTTCTGTCGATCCTGTGCCACTTTCAGATTTCCCTGCACTTGTTTTACAATTTCTTCCATTTCTTTTAATAGTTCTGGACCTAATACCAATCTATCTACTGGATTACTCCAAGAGATAGGAGTATTACATTTCCGTCCATATAAAATTTCAAAAGGACTAAATCTGGCTGATGTCTGATAATTATTATTATAACCAAATTCTACCAGATGTAAATAGTCCTCCCATTTACCAGGCTGGTCTTTCACATACATTCTTAATAGATCTTCTAATACTTGGTTTACCCTTTCAATTTGTCCATCTGTTTGAGGATGGAAAGAAGTACTAAAATTTAATATAGTGTTTAACCCTTTAAACAAAGACTTCCAAAAATTTCCTGTAAACTTAGGATGTCTATCTGAGATTATGTCTTTTGGTACTCCATGTAATCGGAAAATCTGTTTTAGAAAAATATCAGCTATGTTTGTAGCTTTATAAGTAGTTTTAACAGGTATAAAGTGAGCTGCTTTGCTTAACTTATCAACTACTACCATGATAGAATCATTCTGATTTTGATTTTTAGGCAGCCCAGTAATAAAATCTAGACTAATTATCTCCCATTTCCAGCTAGGGATGGGTAAAGGCTGAAGCAAACCAGTTGGGTGTTGATGTTCAGTTTTTACCTGTTGACATTCAAAACACCTAGCAATATATTTTGCTACTTCAGTTTTCATATTTGGCCAGAAATACTCTTTTCTTAACATAGTTATAGTCTTTTGATAACCTGGATGACCTGAATATGGTGTTTTATGAATTTCATCCAAAATTAACAGCTTAACTTTAGGTACATTAGGTACATACATCCTATCTTTATACAGTAAAAATTCTTTTTCATTTAAACTGTAACCTTTGATTAAGTTTTCTAATGGATTTTCTTTAGCTTTAGCTTGCAAATTCTGGTAAATTTCATCTTGTTCTATTCCTTCTTTAAGTTGTTCATCTAAATTTGAAACATAGGTGCTGATAGCTGCTGCAAAACTCAGCCCTGCATTCCTACTTAATGCATCACCAACTTTATTTTCTTTACCTTTTATATGTTGAATTTCAAAATCATACTCGCTTAAGAAAGCTAACTACCTAGCTTGTTTGGCATTTAGATTAGGCTGATCTAACAGATACTTCAATCCTTTATTATCAGTCATTAAAACAAATTTTCTACCAATTAGGTGATGTCGCCACATCTTTAAGGCATGTATTATAGCTGCTAATTCCAGATCATATGTTGCATAATTCTTTTCATGAACTTTTAACTTTCTAGACTCATAGGCAATAACATGCCCTTCTTGAGTCAGAACACCACCTAAGCCATCATTACAAGCGTCAGTGCACACTACAAATTCTTTATTAGGATCTGTTATTCTTAAAATAGGTGCGCTGGTTAATAAAGTTTTTAACTTTTTAAAGCTTTCTTCACATTTTTTATTCCAGTCAAACTTCTTTCCTTTCTTCTGTAAGGAAGTTATCAGATTTGTAAGGAAGTTATCGGATTTGCTATCCTCGAAAAACCTTCAATGAACCTTCGGTAGTAACTGGTAATGCCCATGAAAGATCGAACATCCGTCACATCCTTAGGAACCGGCCAATCTTCGATTGCCCTTATCTTTTCAAGATCTACTGAAATTCCTTCCTTGGTCACCACATGACCTAAATACTAAATCTTATCCTTGAAGAAATCACACTTACTAAACTTTGTGAAGAGTTGATGTTCTCGCAACTCTTGAAAAACAATTTTTAGATGTTCTTTATGTTCTTCTTCAGTTTTTGAATAGATTAGAATGTCGTCGATAAACACGACCACAAACTTATCTAAATACTTATGCATCGCATTGCTCATTAAACAAATGAAGACAGCTGGGGCAGTGGTAAGCCCAAATGGCATTACGACAAATTTGTAATGACCATATCTTGTTCTAAAAGCTGTCTTAAAGATGTCTTCATCTTTAATCCTCACTTGATGATATCCAGACCTTAAATCTATTTTTGAAAACACCGTGGCTCCATGTAGTTGATCAAACAGATCATCTATGCAGGGCAACGGATATCGATTTTTTATGGTCATCTTGTTTAACTGATGGTAATCTATGCAAACTTGCATAGTTCTGTCCTTCTTCTTGACGAAGATGACAGGTGCCCCCCAGGGAGACACACTTGGTTGAATATACTTTTTATCAATTAATTATTTTCATTGAGATTTTAATTCATTGAGTTCAATATGTTCATTCAATACGGGGCCTTTGAGCTAGGTACTGCACCCAGTACCAGTTCATTGGTGAAATCCAATTCCCTTTTTGGAGATAATCCCGGAATCTCTTATGGGAATACATCAACATATTCTCTTAAGACTGGTATGTCTTCCACTTTTAACTTATTTGTTTTAATTAAACTTTCCTCATCAGTTATTGTTACTGCATAAGTTTTACATCCCTTTCTAACAGCTCTTTTAAGTTGTAAAGCAGAAATCTGCCTCACAGTAGTTTTTCTAGGAATTCCTTTAACACTTACTGGTTTTTCATCACTGTTTAAACATGTGAAGGTTTTATCATAACAATTTAGAATTCCTCTATGTTGTTCTAACCAGTCCATACCAATCAACGAGTCATAAGAACCAAGAGGCAAAACATTAAGTTTAACAACAGTTTCCAATTTATCCATAACTATTGCACATTCTTTAACAAAACAAGTTACTTTTCTTTTAGCACCAGTGGCTAACTGAACCAACCAAGAATTCTCAAATTTTTCAACAAATAATTTACATTTTTCTACTATTTGAGGTGCAATATAATTGAGACTAGCTCCTGGGTCAATCAAAATAGTTATAGGGGTCTGATTTATCATACCTTCTACTTCCACCATGGAAGTCTGATATTCAGCTTGTCGATTCTCCAAGGCTACGTTGATTCTAGGCATACTCCTTGCTAACTCCCCAACAGTCATCTCCTCCTGTATGGTATGAAGTGATCCGGAAACAAGATCTTTGCTACTCTATGACGTTAACATGAATTGCATAAAGAGCATGAACAAAGCTCACAAATCCATAAGAAGAGAACCAAACAGCATAGACAACACGCACATAAAGACAACAAGTTGATAACGGAGTTCGTCCAGGATGGACTACATCTCCGGGCCTTCTTCTCATTAGGAGGGCCGATCTATAATCTCGGCATAAGGCAAAATACATGGCAATGATACAATGATACCTTGGCGACAATGTTCAGGAAGAGAACCGCTGCCCAAAACACAACAAGACTGCTTCCAGCAACTTCGAAGCCTGAAGACGGTGTAAAACGAGTATAAACACTCGTACCTTCCTCCTGCAGAGCTACGCAATCGCCCTTCTCTCCTTTAGCTACAAAGTCTCCACTCCAAAGCATGAGTGGAAAATAGCAAATGAAAGGGTTTATATAGGTTGGCTTGCCCTTCTTCACATGACTCTCATGGATTCCTTTGGTTGCAACTAAATTGCCTATCTTGGCCTTGGTTACAACTTCCCCAAGTTGGTTTTCATATGGTTGGGCTTTCTATTAAATAATAAACCAACTTGTTACAACTTCTTTACAAATATGGCATGTTTGTTTTTGGTTACAACAATGCATTAACTTCATAACAACTCAAGGAATAAAATAAATGAGTAATATGTGAGTAATTTTTCCACTCACTTCAAATATTAATCATTTTACAATTTCTCATGAGTAAATGCATGAATGTCCTAAAACTCATTTCAAGCACAAATGCATACATGCTAGTCATCATGCCACTTCATCATGCCACGTCATCATACAACATCACCATGCCACATCATCATAACACATCACCATGCCACATCATCATGCCATATCACCATGCCATGTCATCATGCCACATTATCATGCCATGTCAGCATGCCACATCACCATGCCATGTCATCATGTTTGTACAGTACGGATGCCATGTGTCACCCTGTCAGTGGTGCCACGTGGCACCTCTTTTTGCCAAATTTGCCTGTTGACCTTATAGAACAGAATGCGATAACTTTCTCATATGAAGTCCGTTTGAGGTGAAACGAACGTCGTTGGAATCATCTCAACGAGCCCTTCGATCTGGTGCTAGATTTGCTGATATTGGAGGACTTCAAAAAAATTTCCTTCTTGGATCCTCCTGGATCATTCCTCCCCACTAAGAAGCTTTTGGCCTCCAAAATCCTTTACTAATCAATTGGTAGGTGAGGGAATTGCTCCCTCACTTTCCCCTTCTCGATCCATTTGGCTTTGCTTGGATGAGTGCCTTTGAGGCCCACTCGAAGATAATCAACATCACCTCTGCGAGAAGTCCTTGTCCTTCTGTCCAAGATGACATCTTCCTTTAGCTCATCCATGTACTCAGGAGCAAATTCATCAACTGATGGCAATGAGACATTCTCCCTTTCATCCATGATCATGGGAGGCTAATAGAGTTTCAAGTTCTCCACATTCACCACTAAGTATATCTGCATGTATGCCGGTAGCTCTAAGTGAAAAGCATTCGTCCCAATCTTCTCCAAGATGGTGAAGGGACCATATCTAATAGGCTTGAGCTTCTTGCCTTCTCCTTTCATCCTCTCCTTGCTGATGTGAAGCCATACTTGATCTCCCACCTGAAACTGATGATCAACTCTATGCTTGTCATGGCGAGCCTTGTACTGGGCTTGACTCTTCTCCAACTGCTCTTGCACTACTTGATGTACCTGTTGAACTCTCTGAATGAACCTGCGGGCTTTGTATTCATCCTTGGAAGCGCTTGACTCAGCCTCTCTCCCATAAGTCAAGTCTAATGGAGTCTTTGGAAAGTACCCAAAGCATGTCTCAAATGGCGAGCTCTGAGTGGAAGAATGCATAGCCCTGTTGTAGGCATGCTGCAAAAACTGGATCTGTTCATCCCATAACTTAAGATGCTTGTTGCAATAGCCTCGAAGCAAATGGACAATTGTCATGTTGACTACCTCTGTCTGTCCGTCGGTCTGTGGATAGAAAGTGGTGCTCCTCTTCAGCTTTGTGTCCATCATACACCATAATTTTGTCCAAAAATCTCCAAGGAATCGGGAGTCCCAATCCGAGATAATGGACATAGGAAGTCCAAAGTGAACCCATACATGCTGAAAGAAAAGAGAAGCAGCCTGCTCTACAATGACCTGCTTTTTACATGGCATAAGAATACACATCTTGCTAAACCTATCCACGACCACATACAAGTAGTCATGACCCCTCCTAGACATAGGCAAACCACGCACAAAATCCATGGAAATGCTTTCCCAAGGATGGGAAGGAACAGGAAGTGGTGAGTACAGCCCCAATTTTCTATTAGTGGGCTTACAAGTGGAGCACATCACACACCCCTTTACATATTTTGTTACAATGTCTTTCATGCGAGGCCAATACACAAGTCTTTGCAAATGAGCCAAAGTCTTACCTACCCCAAAATGCCCTGATACAAGAGAAGTATGAGCTTCTCGTATTACATGGACTCTTTCACTGATAGGAACACATAACTTGCCCAAATGATAGAGCAACTTTCCCTGCAAATAGTAGTCTTCCACCTGTGTGCCATTGGTTAGCTTCTCATAAATCTCCTTGAAATCATCATCAGTAGCATACTGCTCAATATAACTTTCATGGGATAAAGAAGCATTTTTGAAGACA